>BQNB010072198.1:6204-19000 GCA_026074375.1 Tanacetum coccineum
AAATTTACAAAGTTTGTATTTTTATTCATTAGTTGTTCTTTAATTGCAGGTTTATTCAGAATCTCATTTTTTACAAAGTTTGTATTGTTATTCATTAGTATTTCTTTAATTGCAAGTTTATTCGGAATCCGATTTATTCTTTATTTTGTCTCTTTTGAACTGAAGCAACACAACACACAACCCTTTCTCATCTTTCCATCTAATCAAATAAGCTAAGACAAACACCCAAGTTTCCTTTTTAAGTTATGTTTGATTGTTCGTATAAAGGTGTGTGTAGGATATCAAATCACACAATCATACAAGTGTAGAAAGAGTTTTAGAGACAGCGAGAGTGGTTAGCTTGTAAAGAGAGAAAGTAAAGAAGATAAATGAAATAACTAGAAACCAACACCCTCTTCATGTGTGGAAAAGGTATTTATAGTATGAGATACATGGTTGGGGCGTTTGGATCCATGAGTCAGCCCGGTTAGCTTACTTATTTAATACACGTTAAACTACGAGCTAAGAACTAATATATTTGTTAGTGACCGAGTCTTTTCTAGATTCCTAACAATCTCCCTCTAAGGGAGGTCACTCCAAATTACAATGATCTTAAACTTAGCATTCTATGAATGTCTTCTGTCTTGCTCGTAGTCTTGAATCTTTATACTTAATCTTGTGTCATATGTAGTGAATCTTTGATCTTGAGCTTGTTCAAACATGCTTGATAAGTAGTGATCTTGAGCTATATGAGATCATCAATTTTGCATCATCTCTTACACATCTTTGTGATTCTTTGCCTTCTTGTGATCTTGTATCTTTTGGACCGACATGCTCATAGTTTACTTCATCTTGAAAGCTTTCTAACCATCTTCATTGATATGCTTAGACTTGAACACTTTATGACTTCAAGGAAGATGTTAAGTATCAGAGTAGCGAAAGACTTTAGTAACATGTACTTGATCTTTTATCATGTCTTTATATATGTCGATCGAGTATGAGCATGTGTATGAACGGAAAATGATTTGGGGAAAATGATTATGAATTTTATTAATGAATAATCTCTAATGAAACAGTACAAACATTTATATAGAGCGGGAAATCACAAACTCAACAAACTAATGATATATTTACAGTCTAACCCTCTACATCTATATATTTACAAATAAACTCCTATAGTATTATATAGTCTTCATTCCCCCTCAAGGTCAGAGACCCAGCTTGCTAGCCAAAGTAGAATGCTGAATTTTGTTCAATGCCTTTGTCATAATATCTGCTAGCTGAAAACTAGAATGTATATTAGCAGTTTGTAAGAATCCATCTTGAATATTTTCCCTGATGAAATGACAATCAATATCCACATGTTTGGATCTATCATGAAAGCATGGGTTAGCAGCTAGCATTTAAGCAGATTTAATGTCACAAAACAATGTGACAGGAAACTGAACATTAATTCCTAAATCCTTAAGCAAATAGCTAAGCCATAAGAGTTCACAAGTTGTGGCTGCCATGCTTCTATATTCGGCTTCAGTGGAAGATTTAGAAATAGTGACTTGTTTCTTTGTTTTCCATGAAATCAAGGCATGTCCCAAAAAGATACAATACCCTGTCAAAGATCTCCTTGTCATTAAGCAATTGGCCCAATCTGCATCAGAAAATCCTGTGACCTTAAGCTGAGATTGGAAAGGATAAAACAAACCTTTTGAATTAGATCCTTTCAAATATCTCAACAAATATAGTGCAGCCTGCATATGAGTGTCTTTAGGTTCTACAACAAACTGGCTTAAGTGTTGAACTACATAGGATATGTCAGGTCGGGTCATAATAAGATACAACAACCTTCCAACTAATCTTCTATAGACACCAACATCTGTCAAAGGAGTTCCCTTATCAATAGAAAGTTTCAAATGAGTGGGTATAGGAAATGGTGCAGGTTTACAAGCAGTAAGTCCAGCATCTTGCAATAAGTCAAGTATATATTTCCTTTGACTAAGATGTGTACCATGTGCACTTCTGCAAATCTCAATTCCCAGAAAATATTGAGCCAAACCAAGATCCTTTATGGTAAATTTTTGATCCAATGCTACCTAAGTTGCTTGAATATCCTCTGCACAATTTCCTGTGATAAGAATATCATATACATAAACTAAAGTAGCCGTAAAAACAGAATCCTTATTTTTGACAAACAAAGAGTGGTCATGCTTGGATTGAACAAATCCAAGGCTACAAAGAAACTTGGATAGTTCTTGATTCCATTGCCTAGATGCTTGTTTCAAACCATAGAGAGACCTTAGTAACTTGCAGACTTGCCCAGGTTTAGCTTTATTATATCCTTCTGGTTGGAGCATATAAATCTCTTCATCCAAATAGCCATGCAAGAATGCATTATTTACATCCAATTGATGTAATGGCCAATCTTTGGCAGTGGCTAAAGCAATAATTACTCTAACAGTTGCTAGTTTAGCAACAGGGGAGAAAGTATGCTTGTAATCTTGCCCTTCTTTTTGATTGTATCCTCTAACAACCAACCTTGCCTTGTACTTATCCAGTGTCCCATTAGCCTTGTATTTAATCTTGTACACCCATTTGGAGGTTATTAGCTTGTGTCCTGTTGGTAATTCAGTCAACTCCCAAGTTCTGTTTTATCCTAAAGCATTAAGTTCTTTTTCCATAGCATTCATCCAATCAGTATTCCTGCAAGCTTGAGAGTAGGATGTAGGTTCTATATGATCAAATACATTAGCCAGGAAAGCTAAATGGTCTTTGAGAGTTGCAACAAAATCCTTGTTAGAAAACAAAGGATAGGTAGGTTGATGGATAGCTGAATTAGCAGAGGACTTGAGACCAACAAAGTCCTTAAGCCACTTTGGTTTAGATGTATTCCTATTAGATCTTCTGACTGGAGGTGCTTCAGAAATAGGAGGTACAGTATCCACAGCTGGAGGTGCTTCCATATTGTCTTCATTAACAGGCATGGGTATTGGATCAGGAAGTATCATTGATTCAGGTAAGCCGTTCTCAAATATTTCATCACTTTCAGGGGATACCATGGATCCTTGAAAGTTAGGGAAAGGAACATATGGTGATGAAGAAGAATTCTCTTTGAAAGGAAATACATTTTCCATAAACAGAACATCCCTACTATGGAAAACCTCATGGGTGATTAAATTATAGAGTTTATATCCCTTTTGCCCTGGTGGATAACCTATAAACACACACTTGATACCTCTTGGATCAAACTTATCCTTATGAGGTTTTAAAGAAGTTGCATAGCAAAGGCACCTTATTGTTTTAAGTGTATCATCGGAAGGAGGAATACCATGCAAAACTTCAAAAGGAGATTTCCAAGACAATTGCTTCATGGGCATTTTATTAATCAGATAGGTTGCTGCTAAAATACAATCTCCCAAAAATTTCTTAGGTAGACTAGCATGAATTCTAAGAGCTCTTGCTGTTTCCAGCAAATGTCTATGTTTTCTCTCCACCACCCCATTTTGTTGTGGTGTATAGGCCATAGATTTTTGATAAAAAATGCCCTTACTAGTAAAAAATTATAACCCTTTTTGATTCACTACTTCAGTCCCATTGTCTGATCTAAGAAACTTAAATTTTGCATTAAAATGCACCTCAGCATACTTAACAAAACCAAACAAAATATTTAGGACCTGATCCTTTGTGTGTACTAAGTATGTCCAGGTAGCATTACTTTTATCATCAATAATGGTATAAAAATAGTGTGCCCCATTGAGTGTAGGTGCTTTATATGGTCCCCATAAATCCACATGAATTAACTCAAAAATCTCGGTGGAAGAAGGTGTATGTTTAGGAAAAGGCAATCTATGAAATTTAGCAAGCAGACAACTGTCACAAGTAAAATCAGTTTTATTCAAGCCTTTACAATCATGCAGATGAATCATCTTTGATACAGACAAATGTCCCAACCTAGCATGAATTGTAAACAAATCTGAAGTACTTTTTGGCAAGACAGAATTGCTAAAAATCGGCCAAATCGAGTCAAAATCGGTCAAATCGGATAAAAATCGGCTAAATCGGTCAATTCGGTTACGATTAAAAATCGGTCACATCGGGGATTAATCGGACATATCGAAAAAAATCGGCTAAATCGGGAAAACCAGGCATATATTTTCAAAATTTTATAATTTTATATATAAAAAGTCCAATCCGATTAATCCCCGCCTAACCGATTAATCGTTAGGCGGCACCCGACCGCCCAGCTTGCGCCTAGCGATTTTTGCAACCTTGCTAAAAACAGAGGAATTTTGGAAATAAAAAACATTGATAGAATTGACAACTTGTTGTTCCGTTGGTATAGAAGTAGGATCCAAGGATGTGCAGGTGTACAAGCATCTTGAACCCTTACCAACAGCAATAACCTCCTTAGTTAAAAGGTCTTGGAAGACACAATAAGAGGGAAACAATTGAGCAAAATATTTCTGTGTATTGAGAAGTTTTCCAACTGATAAAAGGTTGAATTTGAATTCTGGTACATAAATAACATTAAACAACATGACAAAAGTGGTTAATTGAATATGTCCTGCTGTTGTGACCAATTTAGAAGTGCCATCAGGAAGGTGAACAGTAATGGGTTGAGTAAGGATAAAGGTAATGCTAAACAAGGTAATATGGGGACACATATCATCAGAAGCACATGTATCTATTATCCATTGATTAATTCTAATGCCATTACTTTGTGATGACAAAGCAAAAGTCCTAACATGAAGAGACATACCAGCATGATGCATTGAAGTAGAAGCACCATTCAAGTCCTGTCCACCATGTTTGCCTTGAAACATCTTCATTACTTCCTGACACACAGCTGCAACCAACTTCTGATCTACACCAGGAAAACTCTGATCTCTCTGCAATTCATTTTCAAACTTCATGTCAAAAGGTGTCTCTTGTCCAAAATCCATGACATTAGCAACAAATTTCCCATTCTTCTTATTCTTTTTCCCTTTATACCAGTCTGGGTATCCAATCTTCTCAAAACACTGCTCAGCTGTATGTCCATCCTGATCACAATTTGTACAATGTTTATAACCTCTTACATCATTTCTTCCTCCCTTAACATCCTTCCTACCAGCTTTGTTCTGATTCATATTAGCATAGAAAGCCATGGGTTCAGCCACATGGTTTGTTACTTGTTTCTGTTTCTCAATCTGTTGGACTATGTAATATGCCTTGTTAACAGTGGGCAATGGATCCATAGCCAAAATTTGATTCCTCACAGACTCATACTCATCATTGAGTTTCATCAAAAACTGTATTAACTTTGATCTCCCTTCAATCTCCAAAAACTTATCCACCAAATTACATGAACATTCTTGCATTTTCCTAAAAGAACAAACAGGAATACCATTGAGGTTGTGCAACTCATCCCAACATCTTTTTAGTTTGTTAAAATAAGCATCAATGGTTAGGTTTCCTTGACTTACATTGGATAATTCTCTCTGGAGTTGGTAGATAAGAGGGCCATTACTCTGTCCATACCTTTCTACAATTTCTTTTCACAATTCAGCAGCAAATTATGCATAAAGAAATGCCTCAGAAAGCTCAGCAACCATAGAATTCAAAATCCAACAACTAACCATATAATCACACCTGATCCATCTCTGTAAATTCTCCCCATCCATAGCAGGCTTAATACATGTTCCATTGATGAACCCTAACTTTAGTTTTGCACCTAAAGCCATTTTCATAGTACGAATCCATCCTAAGAAGTTACTACCATTGAAAGGTGTAAGAGTCAACACCATGCCTGGATGATCATAATTACTGATGTATAACAGATCATTGATTGAATTGGATGTGGTTGAACTGTTTGTGTTTGGATTGCTATCAGAAATCGCCATGGATAAGTTTTGAATAAAATCCCCAAATTATGAATCTGAAACCCTAATTTCTCAATTAATCACTAAAATCCCCAAATTTAAAGGCGCAAACCCTAATTTTACAATTCCACACGTTTTAACCACTGAAACACCTAATTGTTTAATCAAAAATAGAATTGAAGCTATTTGATCTTAATCAGAACAAGAATTGAAACAATTGATAACAAAAGAACAATAGATTTGATGTTATAGAACATAAATTGTAATCAATTTAGGGCAAAACTTTGACCTAAGATCACATATGCGTGCTCTGATACCATATGAACGGAAAGTGATTTGGGGAAAATGATTATGAATTTTATTAATGAATAATCTCTAATGAAACAGTACAAAGGTTTATATAGAGTGG
Source organism: Tanacetum coccineum (assembly GCA_026074375.1). NCBI lineage: Eukaryota > Viridiplantae > Streptophyta > Magnoliopsida > Asterales > Asteraceae > Tanacetum > Tanacetum coccineum. Next base: position 12,445 of record BQNB010072198.1, read on the forward strand.
GAAATCACAAACTCAACAAACTAATGAAATATTTACAGCCTAACCCTTTACATCTATATATCTACAAATAAACTCATGTAGTATTATATATTCTTCACAAGGGGATAATTGAATCATCGAAATAAACATACTTTTGCTTATTCCGTACGAGTCCCGAATCGTTAGTAACATACCCTTGCGACAAAAAATGTTTGTGGTTCCTTTCAATAAATGTGAACAAATCAAGAGAAAATTTTAATTTAGTAAACATTTTTTCACGAAACATCAACATCATAGCGACTGACAATGCAATTGTATATATAAGACATTGAGATAATTAGAATATACATCTCGAGTTGAGAAGCCATATGGTCGAGGCGGGTAAATAAGGCTAAATATCTGATTACTCCATTGAAGTAAGGGCTCAATTTTCCATCCGTAAAATGAAAAATTCCCCATGTCCTCTCTACATTTAACCAATTCCTACGTAAAGTCCATTTCAAATAAGCATCATATGTGAAGTATAGTGTTTATTGGCCCTTAATCACCCCCCTGTAGTAACCTGGTCAATCGAAAGCGAACGCATCCCCCACCAAACAAGCTTTGGTGACCAAATCTTTTCACTTTAGACCATTGTTCTCTTTTCCAATCAAATCAAAAACTAGAAAGCGATTTTTGTCTTAATGAAATCTTCTCACGCTTACCTTACCTCTAAAAAGGGCACTGTACTCTTCCTTTCTCCATTCATTACCACTCGATAAGATATGCTACTGGCGCAATCATCCCTTCATAAAAATCCTTTGGCACCACTGAAATTTTAACCACTGTTTGATCTTTCCTGTGAACATCCCATGCATATATAATATTTCTAATACCAAAACAATAAACTTTTCCATTGTAGTAAGTGAAATCCAAGATACTTGGGTCCCAACCCCTTTTAACGCGTGTCTACTTGCTATCTCCAGGTTGGCAAAACCCTAGCTGACGAGCCCATCCCCACGATACAACCACCAATGGCAATACTAATGTTGATTGATTATTATTAGTTAAGAGAATTAGCTTCCGTATGCCTCCGTACCATTCTGAATCTTCTCGTAAGAAGTACTCTGGATCAAAGGTGTTAACTTTTAGATGATTGATGGTTTCACAAGATAAAGGATTGATGAGTTGTGAAGAGAAATCTTCTCCCACAATTATAAGCCACCCACATGAAGTCATAAATACCTTATCATAGATTTGAGGCAGTCGTATCTTGCAGATGCTCTTCTTGCAGATGCTCTTATTTGAAAGAAGCGACAATTCATGAAACTCCTTATCTTTGCTTTTCTGAGCAAGCATCAGAGATAGGAACCGCGAGGGCAGTCCATTCATGAACTAGTAAACCTTTGCAGCTTGTATGACTGCCAAACGCCAAGATTTACAAACACCAGTGAAAGGGTAATAATCTTCGTAGATAACTATATGTTTTTGTGCTATTATAGCAAGTAATTCAGGCAACATCCCCGACCAGTCCATCTCAAATTCTCAACTTATTTACGAATATTGTTAGTAGCACCTGCAAACACATTTACAACTGATAAGAATAATTACTTCTAGAAAGATTCTTATATCAAAAGTGTGTGCTAATTACTATGTACAAAACATGTTATTGAATCATTGAACTGATCATAATTACTGAAATTAATCATTTCTTCTTAGATAATGACATGCAAGACGTACCCCCTAACTTAGCACAAAATCTTCTATCGAATTATTCTAGCTAATTAGATGTCTGTGTGTTGTGATTTGTAATATCAAAATATGACAAACTCAAACTATATTATCTATTTATTTTTGAAAGTAGATGATTAATGTCACACCCCGTAAGTTTCAGGTCAACATTTTAAACCTTTCTAATTATTATCTTTGACTTTTTCATGTTAGGTTTGAATATGACAGTTTACCTGGAAGTTAAACCGCGTAAATCTGAAAAACATCATCGGGCGCGTCCCGGCATCGGTTATTAATTAATTTAGGCCTTATATGAGATATTTTAACTTTACTAAGTGTTTTGTGATTTTTAATCACTTCCGATATTAATTTTAGGGTTTTATCTTTTAAATTGCGTTTATAGCGTTTTTGATCAAACGAAACCCTAGAAACTCGAAATCTTTTCGTGTAAACTTTAGTTATCATTCATCTCATTTCATTAAGTGAAAATTTTCGTTCATATCCCTCCCCTCTACATATTAGACGCCTAAAGCAAGACCAAAACAACCATGGCATTTGAAATTAATTCCAAGCATCTTAGCACTTATTTTTGAAAACTTACATGCATGAGCCATGAAAGTGACATATGAGGGGAGATCACTCTCATAATTAAAACCTCCCCATACAACCTCATTGCATGTGGATACTTACACACCTCTTCACACTCTTTGACTAGGTAAATTTTAAACCAAGTAATCAAGATACATGAACCTTTGATCTAAAAACTTGAATCCATTTTGGTCCTTTGTGCTATGTCCTACTCCGACCATAACACACCACCACTCTTGGTGAGTGTTGGTCGATATAGGGATGGCCACATTCTTAACCCTAAAGACCCTAAATGTCCTCTTCTATATAAACCCTACTATAACAAGTTAGGTCATTTCATTCACACACTAGCCTCATAAAAAAAAATTTTTTTTTTTTTTTTTTCCTCTCTTTCTTTCTTCCTTTGGTCTGGCAACAAGCACACACCACAAACACGATCCATAACTTTTTGATTATTTCTATTCAAGATCCTAAACATTCTAAAGTATCATTCTTCCAAGGTTTTTCTAAGGTAATCCAAGTATTGGTTTGGTTGATTTTTAAGGTTTCCAAGATTATAATAATCTAGTGGTAACTAATTTTTAATGTGGTCTTATAGATCTAATGCCTTTGTGTAAAAGATCTATGTGAATATCTACTAATTTCTCCTTTTTGTGATGTAATTAATTAGTCATCTCTTGTTTCATTTCGTTTTATTTCTTATAGAATATATGTTCAAAGTTTAAGAGTCCATGTGTTTGTGTTACTTTTTATTTAAAGAATATGACAAAATATCTTGACAACGTTTTATAAAAATGGAAGTATAATGTTGGATGTTTTTTAAGTATGTGAGATGAGTTTAAAAGTGTACACTGGCAGATCAATAGCAATGAGGGATTAAGTAACCAGATTTATGATGTGGTTTTTGTTAGTGAGATTAGTTATGACGAGCGATTAGGCTAGACTAGGCACCAATTGTGAAGTTTAGGTGGATTTTGGCGTTGGGTGTTTTGAGCAAAAGGTAGCTTGTTGTCTCGAAATTGTTTTGAGTTTTTGAGCGACCTAAAAATATGTTTCATTAGGCGAAAAAGTAGCGAGTTTATGACGATGCAGTGTAATCGAATAGTGTAGTATTTTCACATATCTCACTTTAAAATCGAACTTACATACACCAAGTTTTATAGCCAAATCGAAACTTGAAATATTTTTCGGGCAAAACCAAATAATAGTGTGCTGATGTGAATAGTAAAATGAGTTTTATCGTACACACTCTATACATTTTCCAGAGACTTTCTAAACTCTAGCGAAACATATAAATAACACATAGAAAATTGAATAGCATCATTTGAAGGACGTCAATAACATATTTTATGGAAAGCGATAAAGTTACTAAAATAGTAAGTTAGGCAAAATTTAGCGGATCGGCTTGGAAGATATCGAGTTATGTGAAAGTTAGCGCCTTTTAAAATATGGAAACTTAACTTTAACAAATAAAGGGGACGATAATAACTTCTTGAACCTAAAAACTTTCCTAAAATCGAAACTTTCTAAAAGATATAATTTTATGATATAAACGCCAAGACATAACGAAAAACTTGTAATTTTATTTATTCCATACTTTAATATATCAAACTAAAAGGAACAAACACATATGGATGTCTTTTCTCTTGAAACGGCCTACAAGTTTCATTTATCTTTCTTTTTACCTAAGAGAGAGTCATTTCATATGTATGTCTGGTGTAATGAGCTTCGTTTTTATATCTTCTTCGTTGATTATATGATTCACCACATGCTTAATGGAGTTCATAGCACCCAACTTTATATTATATCAATTTTCAAATAGCTTTATACTTCCTGTAGAGAGGGTGAGAATCATTGTATATATTTTAAAATTGGACACAAGTTCATAACGAGAGTTTTACCTGTTTTATGCGTTACCTAAGTTTCTTACAAACCACCTGAACTATCAAGAACCGTTAGTCCACCTATTGCCAATTGGATTGGTAGTAAGTGAGAGCGCGAATTAATAAATAGATCTATTAGGGACTATATTCCCCTATCTGTATGGTTCTTAAATATGCTGCAAACAAGCGAATATATGATGCATGGTCGAGTTGTGCTTGGTGGTGGGTTCTTTGGTTTGGATGACACCAGTTAAGGAGGTAGGAATACTATGTGGGCAATGATATGGAATGTCCTGTTGTTTATTAGTCTACCTGTGTCATGAACTTAGCATAACGTAAATAACTTTATGATGATGAGTTGTATCTGTTATAGTATTCGTATATGTTATGCGAAAATCTTGTAGGTCACTCTCTTGTATTAGTTTAGACTTAAACCTATGAATTCACCAATATTATGTGTGACATTTTAAAACAAGTTTTCTTCTTCTTATGGTGTATAGCTTAGCTTGCCTACTTGATGCTAATTGAGTCCCTATGTGCGCTAAATTTTCTTGAATTTCAAAGATACGACAAATTCTTTCTACAAGAATGACCAGTTTGACCTGTTCCAAATTCTAGAAAAGCTTTAAACATTACCAATTTGAATCCTTATCAGTAAGATATAACCCAACAATTGACTTTCTTCACACTAATAGGTCAAATTGACACATCTGGTTATCATCCATACAATAAGTCACCAATCTTTGGTTATATCACAGGTAACTGGAGTAGATGTATAGAAAGATGACCTCTTCGAGTTCTTTGGCATATTCTTTTCTTATGCTTAACACTAACCCAACAACATCGGGTTTAACCAACTTGGATGCATCTGTAACCTTTTACTAACAAGGGTAGCGTTGGTGTTCCTTCGAATGGCCTGAAGACATACACATAACAATGTCTAGAATTTAAGAGACAATAGACAACTATACAAAAGAGAAAGGACCGATACAATAATAGACACATAAACGTGAGATAAGCAATTTAGGGGGTCTTCAGAATTTGTACTTTTGAACTAATTGTTTGATTGTAAGTCCCAACAATAAGTTTTTAATTTTATATATTCTGCTTCTAGTTACTGGTTATTTTGGAGGCAAAAACACACTATTAGATGAGCTCCAACACAGCTAAATATCAAAGGATACACTGAAACGAGTTAATTACACCTCCTTGTCAAAGTAACTTAGTAGACTTTCAAGCATTTCACAAGACGGCATATCTTTTTTTCTCAAAAGTTTTCTGTTTTGGTCATTTTATCTATAGATTCCTTAAAATCAAAATTCGCTAGACACCGGACATCTAATCGTCTAATTATTAGCGTAAGCAAACCAACCCACTATCTTCTACAGTTCATTTCATTAAAAACATACTGTTGTTTTAATTTTAAAGTAAAGTAAAGTAACTCCCAACACTGTCTTCGACTGGTTATGGGTCCCAATACCGTCTTCCACGATGTATAGGGAAGGTTGAGATGTAGACAGCCCTACCCCTACTAAAGGTAGAGAGGCTGCTTCCAGTTCTACCAAAGGTAGAAAAGGACCTCCGGCCTTGCAAGGGGTAGAAAAGAACTGCTGATTTAATTCTAATTATTAAAATTAAACAATCACTTTTAAAAATAAACGTCAAAACACCACCAAAAAAATTAACGTGCTAGAGTACAAGAATAATACTAGCAACAAGCTTCTTGTCATGGGCCAGGAATTCTTGAAATGTTTACTATCTTTTTAAGATATGATGTATAGGTTGTTCGCATAAACAAACAGTAAACCCAAAGAAGTAAAGACACCTAGCTGACTTCTGATAACGTAAAATGTAATTTAGAATGAGCCATTCCACAATTTGGAATGGGTCATTCCACCATAATATTGCATAACATAATTTGTTATTTAATGATAACTTAAATAACTCACATCTTGAAGGTTGTCTTGAATAACAGCAATAGCACGTCTCACTTCAGATCTCACAGTTTCATATATTTCACTTAAGGTGGTGTTTTTTCTCGAGTTGTTCCCTTCCAGTGACTGCAACACAATGAACTAAAACCATCAAAAGAGCCACAGTTTAAAGGGTGTTAGGATTTGCGTTTCAAAACTGGTTATCTGATTACTGTGACTTAAATAGGAAATAGTAGTTTTTGATGTTTTTATATAGAACGTAATAGGTTTATGGGTCTGAAGTTTTGATTATTTAACCATCATTTGCTCGTAGACAGCTTTAATTGTTTTTTCTTCGGCTTCTGATAAAGAACTAGTGGAGATCTCATCTTCCCAATTTGACACTTGTCTGTTTGAAAGGGAATACGTCATCCCTGTTGGGAACTTTGATTTCCAAATTTCATCCCTAGTTGAATTGAAATG
>BQNB010072198.1:21415-32514 GCA_026074375.1 Tanacetum coccineum
TAACTAATAAAATTAAAAGTAAACACGTACGAGAAAGAAAAAAATAATTAGTGAAATATATGACGTCGTAAATGACCTGAATATACAGAATGTTACATTTGGGGTGAGAACATACTCGTTTGCAAACTTGTTTACTCTAATGATTTCAAACTCTTATAAATGTTCGTTTGCAAACTCGATTACATGATTGATATCACACTTTGTTTTACTTATAGATGCAATTACTTAAAGCCTTTATTTTGGAAATACATTGGTTGATTTTACTATGGACATAAGTATCTTGATCTACTTTCCCTGTTTACGTGTTGCCTGAGTTGCGAATAGACCACTAATGCCCGAACTATTATGAACCGTTAATTTCTTAACCGACCGTACTGGTTAAATGAGTGCGAATGTTATAAATAGATCTATTGGGACTAATTATCCCTATCCGGGTAAGTAGCGCTTACTAGATTCGGGAGACACTAACAAACAGATATATACCATGTCGGATTTCACTAGGTGATCTTGGTCAGATACCTCTAGGGCAATTAATTTCTTGTTTGGCATATAATATGCTGCATCGAATTGAGCTTCGGTGTCATAAGCTTAGCGCAACAGTAAATACTTTTATGTGAAGTTGTATTTGTTATAACGGTCACATACGTTTTATAACTTGTGGTCCACACTACTTTGGTTGAACGTTTTTGATTACTAAATACTTTTCATAATACTGTGAGTGAAGCAGTATTCTCAAAACGTTTTTGATTCTTGCAAATGCTTTACTTAAACCTATGAATTCACTCAACTTTATATTGACCATTTTAGCATGTTTTTCTCAAGTGTTTAGCTTTGGACTTCTTGACGTGCTATGTGGAGTCTACGTGCAATATGATACCATTTACCAAGACTTTATTTCTCATTCATACTCGTTGTCTTTTGAAAACCAAATTATGCTTCCGCTACATTTTTCTCACTCTTCTGCAAATGTTTAATTTCTTTTGAATCTTGTAAAACTTATCTATTTTTAAATAATGCAACGAGTTATCATTTTTAAAACGTCCATTAGTGGTCGTTCTTTCGTGCTTTGTGTGATGTATATTATGACGTCACGCCCTCGGACACGTGTTTCCGTCCAGTCCCTGTTTGGGGATGTGACAGATTGGTATTCAAAGCCAAGGTTATAAAGAACCAGGTAGAATATCTAGGTTTGGTCTATAACCAATATGTGATCCTTACGTGCTTTTATGTGTGCCTTATACGCGTTTTTGCTATGGTGTATACATGAGAACCATTTTTTTCCTTGAGCATGCTATGATATGGGTTTACCTCTGCCCTGCGTTTATCTTCCATGCGTTTATGTTGCGTTACGTTTATTTTTGCCCTTGAGCTCTATTTTGCTATGAGCTTACGCTTATCTTTTCTCTGCGGTTACGTTTGCCTTACGTATATTTCCTTATTTACATATATGAAAGTTGTCTACATATATATCTAAACTTTTATAAGACATTGTGAGTTGCTCAATGGTCTCACTAATTTTTTCTCTTCGCAACCTTATACAATATTGTTTTACACGAACCCCGTAACAGTTTTGGTTTACATGGAATTATGTGTGAATCTAAGTATTACAAGTCTTGTATGGGCGGGAATTGTAATAGGAGGATTGATACGATAATTGCTATGTTAACTCATTCATAAAGACCTTTATCTTATTCACTTTAACCGTGTACTTATCAACTATTTTGAACACTATGTCGATCTTCCCTGATTGTTTTACTCTCCGTCTTTGAAAACAAGTTTTAAATACTTGTTCCATACTCATTAGAGCACCGGCATCGTCATGTCATCCACCACTTTAAAGATTATGTGAGTACGCGTATTGCATCAGAAATTATTAAGTAGGTTGATTTATAATCTCTTTATTTGAAATGATTGGGACGCCTCTTCATTTAAATAAATAAATTGTAAATTACCTAACCATAAGTTTGTCAATTCATTATTTACATAAATTGGGACGCTTCTTTATGAAAATAATAAATTATAAATGAGTGGGCTTAATGGTATAATATGACACGAGTATGAACTCAAACCTGATAATCACCGAAATCCGTTAAAAAGGTCTAGAAACAAAATCCTGTCTCACCACTCAGCAGAATCTTAAGGCCTCACTTAAACTACCTTATCTCATTCTTAAGTTACTTTTGCCATTACAAATCCCTACGATCATGAACCGTTTGTGGAGCTAACCGACTTGTGTACTCTTAAGCTAATGAATTTGATTCATCCTGGAACTAACGACTGCGTGCAATATTCTACCGCCTATCGCATAAGCTCTCCCGCGAGCTCCTCCCATTCATTGATCTTTATTCTGGGGATATTTTTCTCGAAATGTCCTCACTCTCCGCATTCCATCACAGTTTGTTATAGTTATTGTTGCTATGTATTCTTATACTTTTGATTCGCGACTCCATATGTTTGTGCTATGATTTTCAAATTATTAAAATGAATTATTATTTTAATAAAGATTTTTGATGATTTCAGATATATAAATTGTTCTTGTTGAGAGGTTGTGAGATTTGTGAGATGCAACAAAGATGGCGATGTGGTTAGGCTAGTATTATAGTGGATTTAGTTGATTGGTTTTGGCGTAAAAGAATTTTGAATAGTCTGGGAAAATATGGTGGCGTTATGGTCAGGTTTATGGTCAAATTTATGGTCAAGTCCATGGGTGATTTATAAAAATATAGTTGTTGGTCTGAGTTTTAAATGAGGGTAAACGGACGTTTAAAAATGTTTCGAAAGGTTTATTAAGTGCCGAAAGTCTTTGAAAATATTTGTGGAGCTTCTTAATATTAAACGAAGGTTTAGGAATTTTCTAAAAATGAGAAGTCGTTGTCGTTGGTCATTTCTAAATATATCAAGTTTTTATAGATATATTTAGCGAGGTAAGGATTTTGGTTAGACGCTAGGGTTTCACTAGTTCGTTTTTGGAAACATGGAAACGATTAAATTAGGGGATGTTATTAACGTCTCGAAACTAAAAACTTTCCTAAAATGGAAACTTTCTATAAATAGTAACTTTTCGTAAGAACGTCGTAACATTCTTTATAAACTTAATAAGTTCGTAAAAACGCATTTTGTTGACTAAACTAAAGCACAAACATATATGGTTGTCTATTTCGTTATTAAACATTGTGCGCAACGTTTCATTATTATTATTATTTCTCGTTCTAAGGCGCGTCTACTTATTAAGTCGCGGTTGGAGCCGTTCGGTTATACTTTATTCGCATCGTTTGCTTAAGGTGAGTTGAGTCGCGATACATCATCGTACTTCCTAGGTAAGTTGAATACTTACATTCATTAGCCTCGTCCGATATTAATCGTCAAACCTTACAGATATCAGAAACCAGACTCTGCCTTTAAACATTTGAACCCCTCATACAGACATAACTACGCGTCTACACTTTCCCTTTTGATATTTTCACTATTAAGGGACTTTCTTTATCACACATTTATATCAATCATAAAACTTGTAATGATATTTTTCTAAGGCACTTATTCTGATGGATTATATATCCTGGTCAAACCTAGCAAAAAATTTACGTATATTAAAAAGTGTCAAAAAATCAAATTTTGCTGAATAAAGTTAGCAACACAATGTTTAAAACGGGTTCTTAAATCTTAAATCCTTTCTTGGTCACACAATCGGTTAACTCAAAACGAATCCCGGGACGGGATTCCTTTAAGGGATGGGTACTGTAACAACCGGTAATTTTTAGAACTTTAAATTACTATTTTACCCTTTGACTTTTTGGTTCCGACTTGACGTTTTGACCTTTTACTGTCAAATAAAAACGATTACTGCGTAACCGGTAATTTTTCGAAACGTATCTAAATAATAAATCATGCTTATTATTACATATCTCTCATTTACGAATTTATTTTTCAAACTTATTTGACTTGAAAACAAGAAGGTATCTCGCAAATTGTGAAAAACGCACACAACACGTACCGACGCGAAAATAATTAAATTATATTTAATTATCATAATTTATTTAATAAAAATATTTAATAAATTATTTTACATTTTTTAAATGTTTGTTAAAAACGCGAATATTCTAGTCAAAGTTTTTATTTTTACGGACAACGCTTGCCCGTGACACCCAATGGCTACACAAATAAATAATAAACATTTTAAATATATTTTATAAAAACATTTATAAAATAATAGTCATGTAAATACTCATTATGTGAGAAAAATCACTTGGAACGCAATGACGCAAGTTTCGTGTTTTGAATAAACAGTTAACTAGCATAAACGAGTCCCGAACCATTAATTAACAAAAGTTACACTTTTAGTCCATGTGGTAATATTTACACCATCACCCTTTAAGTATTATAAACCTTACACTTTGTTTTGAAATATTTGGGTATAAATAGAAAACCCATTAGGGTTACTTCATTTTATAACAAAAACCTAGCCCCCATCCTCTCCTCTCTTTTTCCGGCTGCCTCCTACCTCCGGTCAATCTCCAGCAAGATTTTTGCCGCCACCATATGCCATCATCACCTCCTCCACACCATCAACATCATCGTCATCCCCACCACCCCGCTGTCATCATCTTCCCATCTCACCGCCTCCAACATCATCACCGCGTCACCACCACGCCACACCACCACCATCACATCGATACCGCCACTGTGACCAACTCGTCACCCCCATCTCTCCTCCACGGCTGCCACCACTGCCGACCTCCATCTCCACCAAGCACCACCACTACGACTGCCATCTCCATGCCACCATCATCCAGCCGCCAACGCCATCATCGTCGTCTCCATGGTCGCACCACACCACCACCTTCACCTCCATCTCACAGCCGCTGCCACCTCCACCCTCACGCCACCATCACCACTTCCGCGGCTCAGCTGCCACGTAAAACACCACCACTTCACCTTTCTTTTTCGAGTTTGGATGGTTACTCTTATTTTGTAAAAGCTAATAATAACTTTGTGTGGTTGTGTTTGTTTAAGCTTGTTCCATTTTTTGTTTGATTTAGTTTTCTTGTTGGTTCTTGTGTTTTGGTTGATATACACACCCAAATAGGGTGTTTGTTTCGGCGTAATAACAGCCTGTAAAGGGCGTTTGTTTCTGCGTTTTACGGCCCTAAAGGGGTGTTTGGTTCGACGTTTAACAGCACTTAAGGGGCGTTTGGTTCGCTGTTTTACAGCGATAAGGATGCGTTTGGTTTAACTGCTGCATCACTAGGGTGCGTTTGGGTTAATAAAACCCCAAAAAGGGGGTGTTTGGTTTTAGCAGCCTATAGGGGTATTTGTTTCGCTGTTCAGGGACCCGTAAGGGTGCGTTTATGACAGCAGCCCCGATAAGGGGTGTGTTTGATTTTGCTTATTTTTTTGTTAATTATTTGATCTAGTCTAGATGTATATTGCAACACGCGCGTATTTTGCAACATGGTTTGATTAAAAGGGGAAAATGTTGAGTTTTTTAAAAATAGGAAACGTCGTAGAAACGAATAGGTCATGCCGAAATTTATAAAAATTTATATACTTAGTAATTTTCACTATAATTTTTATAATTTTAGAAACCCGATAAAAAGGACGAAGTATATAGTCTTAAGATTTATAACTTGTAATAACCCGACGAACAAACGAAAAATATACTTTTACAAATGAGATAACTATTTTAGCTAAAACCGGTCAAGGAAACGAAATACTAAATTATAAAATATTATTTGATAATTCCCGACTGAAAGATAAAATCATAACTTTTGTAAAAGTTTTAGAAACATCGTTTATATAATTCGTAACTTTAAAACGCGCGTTTACTTTTGTGCAAGAACGTTTTTATTAATTTAATTTAGTGATTTCCGAACATGTGTCAAATTATTTTGTTTCAATTATTTTTATCACGTTTATTATGTAATACTTGTAAAGTATTATATACTGCGACTTATTCTTTTGGTTGTCTTTATTATATAATTCACCATATGAATTATATAATTGTTTATTTTTTATATGTAATATATACGGAATATATTACATATTTTGCGTTTTCTTTTCGATTTATTATATTTAACCAACCACCAAACTCTTACAACTTGAAACCTAAAACCTTTATCAACGTGTCGCGTTGATGTACTCATTCATCGAAAAACCCAAATTCATCATCCTAAACTAGTGGGTTATAGCCGTTAAGTTAAGCTGCATCTTTTTGGTCGAGTCGTTCCGTTTTTTCGTTTGTGCTGTGCTTATTATTTGCATTTCTACTAATTGTTCTGCAACATCAAGGTGAGTTCATAGCCCTACGTTTTACTTGTTTTATATTTACCTTATAACCTTTGGGGTGAGAACATGCTCGTTTACAAACTTGTTTACTCTAATGATTGCAAACTCTTATAAATGTTCGTTTGCAAATCGTGATCTACATTGATGATATCACACTTTGTTTTACTTATGGATGCAATTACTTAAAGCCTTTCTTTTGGAAATACATTGGTTGATTTTACTATGGACACAAGTATCTTGATCTACTTTGCCTGTTTACGTGTTGCCTAAGTTGCGAATAGACCACTAATTCCCGAACTATCATGAACCGTTAATTTCTTAACCAACCACACTGGTTAAGTGAGCGCGAATGTTGTAAATAGATCTATTGGGACTAATTATCCATATCCGGGTAAGTAGCGCTTACTAGATTCGGGAGACACGAACAAACAGATATATACCATGTCGGATTTCACTAGGTGATCTTGGTCAGATACCTCTAGGGCAATTAATTTCTTGTTTGGCATATAATATGCTGCATCGAATTGAGCTTCGGTGTCATGAGTTTAGCGCTATAGTAAATACTGTGAAGTTGTATTTGTTATAACGGTCACATACGTTTTATAACTTGTGGTCCACACTACTTTGGTTGAACGTTTCTGATTACTAAATACTTTTCAAAATACTGTGAGTGAAGTAGTATTCTCTAAACGTTTTTGACTCTTGCAAATGCTTTACTTAAACCTATGAATTCACTCAACTTTATGTTGACCGTTTTAGCATGTTTTTCTCAGGTGTTTAGCTTTGGACTTCTTGACGTGCTATGTGGAGTCTACGTGCAATATGATACCATTTACCAAGACTTTATTTCTCATTCATACTCGTTGTCTTTTGAAAACCAAATTATGCTTCCGCTACATTTTTCTTACGCTTCCGAAAATGTTTAATTTCTTTTGAATCTTGTAAAACTTATCTATTTTTAAATAATGCAACGAGTTATCATTTTTAAAACGTCCATTAGTGGTCGTTCTCTCGTGCGTTATGTGATGTATATTATGACGTCACGCCCTCGGACACGTGTTTCCGTCCAGGCCCCGTTTGGGGGTGTGACATAAGTGACAAAATATGCTTATTAGTAATAAGCCCTCTAAAGAAGCTAAATGTTGTATTGTGATTCACTATATTAGCTAGCAATAAACTAAAGAGTAAAATGAAAAGGGGCTTATATGTTAACGTAAAACTGATAGTAAATTTTCTACTTATACTTATTTGTTTTTTTGTTTTTATAGTGTGGCTGCATGTATTCACGAGGTTAGCCCATTGTCTTGAGCATCCCGTGTTTCTTTTTTAATCATTTTTTTAATTTCGTTGTGTCAAAAATATTTTTAAAAAGTAATATACTTTTTTCGTGTGCAGGAAATGTTGAAGGATGTGGCGAGAACCAAGACTTACCAAAATGTTATCTATAAGAACAAACATTTATACATGAACAAAATTGTTCACGATGTTGGTCCCGGGACAGGCATACTATCCCTATTCTGTGCGAAAGATGGAGCAAAACATGTTTATGTTGTATGTATCCACATATGCGTATAAGCTGTGGTATTTACTCTAATTTTGTTGTTTTTTATCGATTTTAAGTATAACAAATCTTTTGTTTGCAGATTGAGTACCTGCAGATGGATGACATGGCAAACAAGATTGTTAAAGCGAATGGTTATTCAAACGGTAATAACATCTTTGAAATTTGAGGTCCTGCATTTCTGAAGAGTTTTGAATTGACTAGGAAACTAAATCGTCGTCTTTTTGCCTCAGTGTTACAGTTATAACTGTTTTGAAGGGAAAAGCTGATGAGATCGACCTTCTAGTTCCTAAAGTGGATATTATTATTTCTAAATGGATGGGTACTTTCTATTATACGATAACATGTTGAATACAGTTTTGTATGCTCGCGACAAGTGGCTGGTAAGTTTTAATTTTTTTTTGCCTTTTAGTTTATGTTTTGTTTTAGCATGTTAACGACGGAATTGTGCTACCTGATAACGCTACTCTCCATCTGACAACAATAGAGGATTCTAAGTACAAAGATGACAAGATTGAATGTAAGCTGATACCTCTTGATATAGCTTCTGTTTTTCAGTCAAATCCGCAAATCGTCTTCATTTTCATTAAGAATTGTTTGTTATGGCGCTGTTTGGAAGAATGTATAAGGCAAACCTGCAATGATGCGGATGCTGAGACTATTGTCAAGTATCTTGAGGTTCTCAAGGATGAACACATAAAGCCAGGTGACGCTGCCTTGTACACAATTTTACCTAATGGCTCAACAACGGTTAGTCCAGTTACATATTTTGCGTTTGTTTCTATGTAGGTCAATGTTGCTGGAGATTGTATCATACCTAAAGCTCCAATCGGGGTGATAGAGACCAAGAAATGGGGACCTACATAACAATATCGAGTAGAGAGCAACAAGGTCACTGAACCATCAGAGTTTGCAAAGCACTCGCTTAATAGTTTTGACGAAGATATCATGTTGCACCTTCATAGTGTATATACACATTCCTTTATCCTGTGTTGGAATTTTAATTAATGTTCTTAGGGTCTTTGGAGTGTGCTTCTTAGCAAATTTTTTACTTACAATATTTGCATATACGTTTTTCAATTTTCGGTGCTCCTGATGTTGTTTATGAATCTTTAAGATTGGCTTGTGAAGGACTTGAAGCCTTGGAGGTTAGTTGCTTTCTGTTATAGCAATACAACTATTATTAAGTGTTTGTTATAAGTACTATTTTCTTGTTATGAAAAAATTGGTTTTTATGTAGAAATTGAGAGACATTTTTTAGATGGACTCTGAACAGAAAAGGAAGAGTACTAAAGAGGAGACAGTAGGTTTGGTCGAGGAGCAGAAAGCAAGTCAGATGACATGAGGTGAAAGGGTATATCTCAATTTTACTTGCATCATTTTAGCTGCAACTGGATACACACTTTGTCTTTACATGTTTTGATTTATTTGTAGATATGGAAAAGACAAATTTTTATTTTGGGGTCAAACTTTTCCCAAACTTTTCTTAAGTCAGATGACATGGGGTGAAAGGGTATGTCTCAATTTTTACTTTTATCTTTTCTTTTATTCCATTCTTTTTTAGATATTGTTTTTCTATAGCCTTTTGTAAATTCTAATAGTTTTTATTAGTTTTTAAACTTTAAACTCATATCATAAGAAAATTCTTTCATTCGAATTTATTCGTGCATCTGTCTTCGTTCTTTGGTTGACTTCTTCACTGAGTATTTTCTTTGGTTCGTAGTTTTAACTTTGGTTTGAATTTAACTTTTTAATTAAATTTGTGGTAGGTTTTATATTATTTTGCTATAATGCAACGATCTTCTTCATAAAACATGATATCGATTTTTAGAATAGCACATATGTTGTAATTTTGTTTTGTTAGTTTTCTTTGTTTAATTTTTTAGTATAATGAATTTATCTATCCATTTTTATTTATTAAACAAAGGTTTATTCATATGTTGTAATTTTGTTTTGTTAGTTTGATTTTTTCTTTGTTTAATTTTTAAGTATAATGAATTTATCTATCCATTTTTATTTAGTTTCTTCTTATGTCATCTTTTGACAGATGTCACTTTGTTATTGATCATTGTATTAAAAAAATATTAACTTGTGATGTCATAATTTAAAAATTACGTTTATAAAAATTGTTAAGATATTTACATGAAAGCTGGATTGAGAAAAGACATTATAAAAGTAAAACATCTTGAATGTTTTTCAAATTCAAACTTTTTTAATTGCTTCTTTTTCTAAAATTATCAAAGAACATAAATTCAATTTCTCTTTAAAATTGGCATCACCTTCATGAGTTTTTTCCCATATAATTTTGTTTCGATTTATCAATTTATAATTTATATCTATTTGGTTTTGTTAATTTAAGTTTTTATTTGGTCATCTGCCTTCCATAAATGTAATATTTTTATAGCTTTATCTGGTTACCAGCCTTCACAGAATTCTATCTTGATATGATACAATATTAACGGCCGAGATGATGGTGGCCATCATGGAGCACCATCTATTACAATCAAATTTCTTTTTCATAATTGTCTCGACGAGCCAATAAAGGTCTTGTTTGTTTTGTAAGTCTATTTAAAAAGTTTGTACGTGAAATTGTGATACAATTAATCGAGACTTATTTGTTTGTTAGTAACTATATGTAAAAATTGGGATCATGCTTGCTTATTTACTAAAACATTTTGTTAATCGTAGAATACTACCAAATTTGAGTTTTGATTGCCATATTCTTTTTCCAAATTCTTAAGTACATTTGGCATTACGATTTGCGATCTTTTCTTTTGTAGGAACTTTGCCTTTTTTATCCATGCGTACCTTTATGTTATTTCTCTTTATATATAAATGTTAACCCAAATCGAACCAACTAACTATGGTTTTAAACACCACTTAATAAATATGAGATATTAGCATGTCTTCAAGCTAAAATCCTTTCGTACTTGTGTTAATTCATTCATTTTGTTAGTATCAAATTTCAGTTTATTTTTTATAGTTTTTTGTACAAAGGTATGAGAAATTGCGATTTTTTTGAGATATTTGGACATGAACTGTTATGCCTTCCATGTGCACTCTTACCTGTATAGCTGGGTTATATGCATGTGTAAAATATTCCGCTATGAACCATGCATCCATATCGTAATTATATAAATATTGATTGACAAATTTATGTCCAAGCATTCTTATAATAAGCTTTAATTTCAAGAATGAAATTTATGTCCAAGTGATTCCGACAAAAAGTGTCTTCAAATAAATAAAGTGCGTTCAT
>BQNB010072199.1:0-26698 GCA_026074375.1 Tanacetum coccineum
TTGTTGAGAAAAGGTACTAGTAAAGGGATTGTTTTGGTTTTTGGTGTTTGAAGAAGAGGCAGGGGTAGAAGTGATAAGAGCAGTTCCAAATGGAATGGTTGCATTTGCTGCTTGTTTATTTTTGCGAGTTTCTTCAAGAATAAGCCTGGTGTGTGCTTCATAAAAGGGTGGAAGAGGATCACTTTGCTGGATAAAGCTTGCAACATTGTCAAAGCCCTTGTTAAGACCCGATATGAGTTGTAAAACAAGGCGATTATTAGAAACAGGAGCTCCAACATTTGAGACTTGATCTAAGAGCATCTTGAGTTCTTGACAATAGGCTGAAACCGAAGAAAAATTGTCAAGACGTGTGTTAGTAAACTGATGTTCAAGATAAAAGCCCTCGAGTTCTTGTTATCTTGAAAGATATCTTTCAATCGTTCTAATGCTTTGGTGGTTGCGTGGTGTCAGGTTCTAGAATGGTGTGCATAAGGTCATTGGATATGGTGCCAAAAATCTACTGAAGAATAACATCCAAAGTAGACCATGTTTTGGTATCTACAATTTTAGGCGGTGCGCCATCTTTTGGTAGTGGTGTAGAAGAGGAAGTAGGTGATGGTGGGGGAAGGATGTGATCAATGACTTTGTATGCCTAACAATGGATTTTGAAGAGTTCCGACCAAGACAAGTATTGGCCATTCCAAGCTGAGTTCAATACATATGGGTTTTTTGATGCTGGAGACGGTGAGGGCTGGGTGTAGCTTTTGGTCTGCCATTGGAGAGATACAAACGAAAAACCAGAAGGGATAATTAGAATGGCGTGTTTTTGGGTTAGGTATTAGAAGGGCTTGATACCATGTGAGCATTGAATCGTGTCTTTCATTAACTAAATCAAAGGCCTATGTATATAACATAGATACATATCCATCCTAACCAACTACGAGATAAATATCGATGGGATATACATTCTAAATATACTAGATAAATACTAGAATGCTAATAGTGAGCCTATCGTGGACACACATGTATACATAGGGGCGGAGCTAGTAGGGGGACTAGTGGGTGCTGAGTCACCCCTAATCAAGTTATTTATTCATTATTTATCTATATTACAAGCTGTTTTTCTACTAATTTTTTACATTGAGCCCCCTTATCATTATGATTTTTTGCATTAAGCACGGTCGGCCCCCCTTAACTAAAAATCCTGGCTCCACCCCTTTATACAGAGGGTACGTTTATTAATGTAATTAATATATTTATTGTATAATTATTAATTATATTAATATGTCTCACGAAAATAATAAATGGTCATTATATATACCGTTAGACGCTATAACTAACTTATAGGCATTAATTAATAAGTGAGAGACTTATTAGTTCGAAATCCAAACCCGTGTAAATCAAAGGCCTATGTATATAACATAGATACATATCCATCCTAACCAACTACGAGATAAATATCGATGGTTTTACATTCTATTATCAATAGATAAATAATTGAATGCTAATAAGTGAGCACTATTGTGGACACAACGTATACAATATGGGCGGAGCTAGTTTAGGGGACTTGTGGGTTTGTGTTTGAGTCACCCCTTAATCAAGTTATTTATTCTTATTTATCTATATCACAAGACGTTTTTTTCTACTAAATTTTTGTCATTGAGCCTCCATTAACATTATATCCTTTTGCATAGCACCAGGCTAGGCCCCCTTATACTTAATATTCCAATGGCTCGCCCCTGCTTACAGAGGGTTAAGCTTTTATTAATGTTTTTTTAATATATTTATTGTATAATTATTAATTATATTAATATGTTTCACGAAATGATAAATGGTCGTTAATTATACCGTTAGTCGCTATAATTAACTTAAGGTATTCATTAATAAGTAAGAGACTTATTAGTTCGAAATCCAAACCCGTGGGAAGTGGGATAAAAAGGCCGGCCATAGGAGGATCTAGAAAGGAGGAGGGGTATTGATTTATAGGATTTGAGAAGGTGTTCGACTCAAACTTGAAGAACAAGTTTAAAAGCTATATATGCTCGCTCTTGGTTCACAGAAAATCACAGACAAAAATGAAAACCCAAACCCTACGCATGATATTTTGTCAATACCATGTGCATGCAATTTTCATGCAATTATATATACATGCTATGCATGTATAATATATCATTTGTATGCCATAAAGGGTGATTGGTTTTCCTTCCTGTTTGACGATCAACATAAATCCCTAGGGGATTCAATCATGTTTAATCAAGAACACTAAACTCTGGTTTGTTTGTGATGTTCTTCGTGAAGCAAGCACTAACATCTTAGCGTATTTTTTTGATGTGTAATATGAGCAACCTTTAGAGGTCATTGTTTTAATCACTTTTAGCTTTAGGGTTTCAAGATCCAAAATTAAGAACACATCAATTGTCTTAGGGTGTGTTTGTTGTGAGGGTTTAAATGTTAAAGAATGGAATAATAGAAATAGAAATCGTTTGTTTTCGGTGTATGGGTGTGGCTACAATGATTGATAGGCATAGATAGAGGTTTCTATGAAAGTAATAAAGGGGCTAGGTTTTATGTACTTTCTACTCTTTTTTCCCGCTATTTTTTTATTCTCTCTTTAGCTTACCATTATAATTTTCTTTACCTACAAGTTAATCATTTATCTAAGCTAGGTTGTCACTTTTAGTATCTATAAATAGCAAATATTTTCATCTAAGCACATTTTTCACACAATATGCAAAAACAGAGGGTTATCCATAAAAAATTATGTCAGATCGATATTCTTTTGCTAGTGCAATTTTATTCATCTTCACAGCGTGTAAGCTTCGTGTTGCTAATCAAAATTATACCAACTTTTATTGACTTTGTGGTTGTTTGATTTACCAACTATAGCTCGTAAATAACAGTTATATTAAAATTAGTGTTAGAACTATGCTAAGTTATTAGGATACACGATGGATACTAGTTTGCTTAAAGAAGAATTGACTAGCATTCCGATATGGGTTAAATTGCATGATGTTCCTCTTCAAGTCTTTGAAGAGGATGGTATTAGTTTAATTGATACGTTAATTGGCAAACCTGTTATGCTTGATTCATACAAAAGTTCCATGTGTAATGAGTCGTGGGGTAGGAGTAGCTTCGCTCGGTGCTTAATTGAGGTAAATTCAGAGGTTGATCTCGTGGATGTTGTTACTATTGGTATTCCTTCACTTACTGGGGATGGTTTCACCAAAAAACCATCTGTGTCGAGTATGAATGGAGGCCGCCCAAGTGATGCGTATTTTATTTTAAAATATATTTTGTTCAAGTTTTAAATTTATAAAACTCGATTAACCTGACAAACGCACTAACGAGCAGAGAACCCGATCGTGAGTAGTGTAGAGATGGTAAATCCGAGGTCGCCCCAAGAGCTAAGTGTTATTGGTTTTAATTTGAAAGTGTCACGTTTTGAAAATGGTTTTAAGATTGATTTTAAGATTAAAAGGAAAGTAAATATGCGAAAAGTAAAAGTAATAGAAGATATCAGGGAGAAAGGGGGGCTAGCCTAGCCATTTTATTACTACCGTTATAACTACGTTTTCCTGTGCAATGTTACACCATGGTTTCATTAGTGGTTTCGAAATTCGACAGACCTGAATAGATATATTTAGTTTGTCCTATAATTCCTGCGATCTCGAATCCCTTAAAAGTCACAAAGGTACGGCAACCAGGTCATAGTGATTAATCCCAACTATCCCAATAACTAGTCTAATAACCTATACAGATTATTAACCCTCTCTGAAAGAGTTCCTGTGCTTTTTAAGTATATTAAGTGATAGAGGCCGTAACTTGGTTAGTTCCTACACTAGGGATAGGGTTCCAAACCTACCCTAGTACCCCTGCTAATCCCATGTTCAATTGGTAATCTAATAACAGGATTAACATGATCTAAATCACTCGCAATACTACCAAAACCCAGGGGTACATGATAGTCAACGGATATCCAATGAAACCATAATCTAATAGGAAACAAACATTATAACGATAGTAAATTTATGACTAGGCCAGCACTTGAAGTGCTTAGCCGCTCATAGCAACAACACAGCAAGAATTAATAATGGTAATCTTGGATTAAAAACTCATAATTCTTACAGAAGTGGTTTATGAATGATTAAATACAAAACTAAGATAAGTGTGATCTCCCTTGGACTTCTGGTGGAATTTTTCGAGCAATGGAGGCCTTGTTCGCCCTTTGGAACTTTTGTAGAATGGTTTATCTCCAATTGTCTGAATGAGGCCTCTATGTATAGGGTTCGAATACTTTACGACGTAACCTTTTATGGGTTTACGCCGCAAACTGCTGACGCGTACTTTCCATATTGCAGGCTTAAAAGATGTTACGGCGTAATCAAATATCGATGTTATGCCGTAATGCTGACTCGGATGACTCAGCCTTCCATAATAATAATGTTACGGCGTAAACCTTTCGTGTGGTTACGCCATAATGTCGCTAAATGACGTGTCTTGCCTTGAATAGGTTACCGCGTAACACTATCGTAGGGGTTACGCCGTAACTTCTCGTAAGAATCCGTATTATCTTTATTTTTTTCGTCCATTTCTCGTGTTTCTTGTCACATACTCGCATTTTACCTAAAAACAACGAAATAATCGTAAATGTATCAAATTCAAGTATTTTATAAGACAATTGCAAGTATTTTTATAGGGAAATTGACACTAAAGAGTATCAAATATTTGATGTTATCAAATATCCCCCATTTGACTTCTACTTGCCTCAAGTAGACCTGTTAGAATAATTTATCCAAAGATTTCTTTGATTTAACTCAAAGAAATGAATCCATAAAAGACTTATGCTAGAAACATCAAAGCCGAACACCTCACGAAAAGGGGATCAAAATTCACTCAACTTTCAACTAGTCTAAGTGTTTATTTTTGGGGTGATCACTCATCTATACAGTCATAGCATGTATTCTATCATAAGCTTGGAGAGTACACAAATCTGCACCAGTTAGAGTTGGGGTCTAAACAATTCTCAAAGGCAACATGGGTGACATAACACATGTTATTAGGTGATATAAAAGGATAGTATAGACACGGGATACACTTTTAATTGGTGTTAAGATAGAAACACAAAACAAATAGTCTTATATAATCTAAGGTATCCATAACTGGCTACTGTCTATCCATAATCCAAGTCTTCGAGTGCAAAAATTTGATCATATCATCAATATGGTTTAGCTAATGATGAGATCTTGCGGAGCATACTAACCCATTCATCATTAGGTGGCTTATAGTTGCACCACCTTTATACTTTAGATGGCTTATAGTTGCACCATCCCCAAAATCACTAGGTGGCTTATAGTTGCACCACCTTTTTAATTACTTAGTTGGTTTTTTTATAACACATAACCAACATCAAGAGTTATATCACTAGGTGGCTTATACTTGCACCACTTTTTCTCTATTTTTTTACAATACTCCTGTATATAACATATCACATATCCCCCCACTTGAGATAAACAGTATTGAAGGTGATAATACCAGGGGTCTTCCATGATCAAAATGATGTATCATTAAAGTACGTGCCAATCTTCGAACCATTTTCTTGAACCATGGATTTAGGTAGCCAGAAATTTTAACACAAGGATAAATATAGACTACAAGTTTGGCTAAGGCGAAATGGTGTAACGAAACATATAATAATGGGTAAAAACATAGATTGGCTCAACAAGGGTGATCTAGGGGTATCTTGCACTAATGATGAGTGCAACAAAAGGGTTTTTAACACGGGAGGTCGACAAGTCAGTGTAACAAGTCGATAAATACACACATGATGGCTATTTGGGTGAATTCCTAAATGTTGCCTTCTCGAACCATCTATTTCTACTAATCAATTAGGTCTCGAAATGATGTACATGCCAAGTTCTAAAGTCTACAATACTACCGGCACGCTTAATATTTTGGTGGATTTTTGTATAATGAGATGAAAACAGAACATCAGGCTTAAACCTCACCAAGTAATAATAAAGGGTAATGTGCATTTGGAAAAGATTAATTCTAGTTTAGTAAGAAAAGCATGTCAAAAATTTAAAAATTGGCACCATTTTTCAAATAAAACTAGGAAATCGAAGGCAAGAATAGGTCAAGTAATAATTCTACTCCCATCCCCCCCATTTGTTTTGCACAATGCCCCTATTGTACATTAAGGAAATGAAATAAACAAGAAGAGTAGAATTAGAACAAGAAACTCCCTTGAGCTTTGCTTCTAAACATATGAAATGTAATAAGCCGGCGGAGAAATCCAAAAAAATCTCCATCTTGAGCAAGATCATTTTCCCATGTGATCACTAAAACAAACTAACAACATAAAATCGTTCAATGATAAATATACAAGAAATACAAACCTAACTCACTTTCGTAGGAATCACGGTTGCATTTAGCATATGCAACAAGCCTTTTACCACTTGGTGGCCCAAGTTGACGAGTGAAGTCTCTTGAGGGTTTCCAGAGAACATACCCACAAAGTTCATTTATTTATACAAGGTTTAGCAATGGATTCAAACTTATTTTTAAGATTTTCAGAAGGAGGCTACGGCGTAACCCCGGTGGTTACGCCGTAACCATGTGATGTTTTAAAATTTTGGTTTACAAGTTTACGGCGTAACCATAAGAAGGTTTACACCGTAATTGAAGGGATTACGGCGTAACCATATATGTTACGCCATAACTGCTGCTATATGAGCAATGTTATCACACAATTACAGGCCGAGTCGGTCTCGAATTTTTCCTCCTAGCTGCTGGAACCTGCAAAACAAAGTGAGAAACATAAAAACCAACTAAAATACAGAAATAAAACATAAAAGATAAGCATGTGGTGCCTCCCATGAAGCGCTTGTTTTTGTTTGAGTCACGAGCTTGACTCCACCTTTATTTGCCAAGTTATAGGGTGTTCCTCCCCTCACTTGAAATTAAGTGCGAGTGAGAGTAGCAGTGAACACCATGATGATGTAAATTTAGTACTGGGTAGGGATATGATAAATTAGAACCATTCCACAGATGATATTTCATTTCCCTTTTTATCTTGTCGGTTTCGTGTGATGATTGGCTTACTTTGTGTAGTAATTTCTGAACGAAGGTCTGAAGATCAAATGTCTTTATTATATCTGAGAGCTCTTTTTTATCTTTAACAGGGTTACCATCTACCATTTCGGCAACCCTGGTAATAGCGGAACACTATTTCCCGAATTCATTCAATTGCTTATCCAAAGTAGGACTAGTAGCCGGTGCTACATAATCATCATCAGGCGGTGTGATATGAACTGTTTGATGGGTCAAAGGTTGCATCACGCCATCATGTAGAGGGATATCATAATCCTGTTCCTCTTCCCTTATAATTTCCTCCTTATCATGGAATGGTCCTAGCGACATATATGGTTGCACTACGTGTTTAAGATTGGGTAAAGTGTGTATGGTAGGTGTGAGAAATTGCCTAAGCCTTTCTACATCCTCGACTGTAATGTCCTAACCAAAATCCATGCCCCTTTCATCCTTCTGAGCCTTCAGTTTATGAACTTCTCCAGGATTTTCAATCATGCAAATAGCTTCGCGAGTTATGTAAGGGCTACCTATTTGTTCCTTCAAATGTCCTAGAAATGGCGTAGGTGGTAAGTCACGAGGAACCGGCTCCTTCACGCTTTCCTTACCCATTGTCGTTCTTGCCTTGAATTTTTCACCTGTATTAGTGAGGACTGTCTGGGTTAATTGATAAGGTTTTTCCTGCAGGTTCTTTGTTGCAGTTTTAAGTGCCCTTATGTTTGAGTCCGTATTTTCAATGGATTTCCTTATCCATTCATCATCCGCAGTATGTTTTTAATTGATTCTTTACAGAATTTAATGATGGTTTCCTCTAAGGATCTCATATACTTACTTTGCTCAACTGTCGTGTCCTCTTTTACGAGAGGACACTCCTTGGTTAGATGCTCCCCTTTAAAACTTGCTTGAATGGCATCAACGTTATTTGGGCTATCGTTGATTTTTTTTCCTAGTGGTTGTTTCATCATACCAATTATGTAAATGGTCTGCCATGACTTAATTGATTTAAGGGATTGAGTTGGTTTCATTAGGGGAATGAACCCTTTAGAGTCGAGCATTCTATGGGTAGAGATGTCTAATCCAGTGTAAAAGATTTGAACCTTCTGATGATTATTTAAACCGTGTTGCGGACATTTAAACAGCATATGATTTTACCTTTTCCAAGCTTGATACAATGTCTCGCACATCTCTTGTTTGAAATTGCGGATCTCTTTTAATTTCTTGGCAGTTTTAAAAGGTGAACAATATTGCCTGATGAACTCTTTCTCAAGAAGATCCTAAGTATTGATCACACATGCTGGAAGCCTTTTTTTGCACCTCAAGGCCCGCCCCTTAAGGCTAATAGGAAATACTCTAAGCATAACGGCAACGTGAGTGACGCCCGAGAAGTGGAAGAGATATGTGATCTATAATACCCTCCGTACATGTTCGTGGGCATCTTCATCATAGTACCTGCAAAAAGTTTGCGTCTTAATTCCCTCATAAAGATTCTATTTATCTAGAATTTGATGTCATCGCCAATCTTGGGTTTCACTATGCCCGGTCTATTGTTATCTTGAATTAAAGCCAGGTACTGCACTATGGTGTATCTACATCATCACCCATATCTGAAAATTTACAAGAAAAACTGGCAGAATATATTTACAAAAGAATACAATATATACAAAAATTTAAATTATTATTAATTTTAGTTCCCCGGCAGCAACATCAAAAACTTGATGCGTATTTTATTTTAAAATATATTTTGTTCAAGTTTTAAATTTATAAAACTCGATTCACCTGACAAATGCACTAACGGGCAGAGAACCTGATCGTGAGTAGTGTAGAGATGGTAAATCTGAGGTAGTCCCAAGAGCTAAGTGTTATTAGTTTTAATTTGAAAGTGTCACGTTTTGAAAATGGTTTTAAGATTGATTTTAAGATTAAAAGGAAAGCAAATATGCGAAAAGTAAAAGTAATAGAAGATATCAGGGAGAAAGGCGTGCTAGCCTAGCCATTTTATAACTACCGTTATAACTACGTTTTCCTCTGCAATGTTACACCATGGTTTCATTAGTGGTTTCTAAAGTCAACATACCTGAATAGATATATTTAATCTGTCTTATAATTCTTGCGAACCCGAATCCCCCGAAAGTCACGAAGGTAGGGCAACCAGGTCATAGTGATTAATCCCAACTATCCCAAGAACTAGTCTAATAACCTATACAAATTATTAACTCTCTATGAAAGGGTTTCTATGCTTTTTAAGTATATTAAGTGATAAAGGCGGTAACTTGGTAGTTCCTAGTCTAGGGATAGGGTTCCAAACCTACCCTAGTACCCATGCTAATCCCATGCTCAATTGGTAATCTAATAACAGGATTAACATGATTTAAACCACCCGCAATACTACCAAAACCCAAGGGTACACGATAGTCAAAGGATATCCAATGAAACCATAATCTAATAGGAAACAAACATTATAACGATAGTAAATTCATGACTAGGCCAGAACTTGAAGTGTTTAGCCACTCATAGCAACAACACAGCAAGAATTAATAATGGTAATCTTGGATTGAAAACTCATAATTCTTACGGAAGTGGTTTATGAACGATTATATACAAAAGTAAGATAAGTGTGATCTCCCTTGGACTTCTGGTGTAATTCTTCGAGCAATGGAGGCCTTGTTCGCCGTTTGGAACTATTGTAGAATGGTTTATCTCCAATTGTCTGAAAACTCATAATTCTTACAAAAGTGGTTTATGAATGATTGTGTAGAAAGGATACCATCGGGTAACAGTCTTCATACTACCTTGCCCCCTAATATGGTTGATCCACTTTTAATATATTTCACATGCACTTAGTGTACTCCTAGGGGCCATGTAATAGTCTTCATACTACCTTACGTGTGCGTTGCTCTAGCGGAATACTAAGTAGACGGCGGGTTCGTGTAATTCGTTCATGACTTAGGAAATAGTTACACAGATCATCACAAGGGTGACAAGGCAACAACACTAGGAGAAGCAATCTAGGGAGTAATACATGATTAAATAAACACAGTCTTTTATTATATTGTTATCACCAATTAGCGTAGATTTATATTTAGTTAATAGCTAAAACCAAACCTCCTCTCAATTATATGATTTTCTTGCTTTCCATAAAACATAAAAATACAAAAGAATCTTCCCTCAACCCTTAGAATTCTGTTAGACCGTGATCAAGCCTTCCCAACCTATTCCCCGAGTAAACGATAACAACCCCCGAGTCTTACCTATACTACTACTACAACGATTAGGTGCTCTGCCTAGGGAGTTGTAAAACTTCTTGTAGAAGTCCTACGACGACCGCATCAAGTTTTTGGCGCCGCCGCCTGGGAATAGTTAGGTTTTGATCATAGTTTAGCTTAGTTCTACTTGCTTGAATCCTTTCAAGTTAGATTTAAATTCTGCATATTAGCTTTCTTGTAGTCTATCTTTTCTTCATGTTATCTGTTTCGTAACCCATTCTCGTCAACCACCATGGGAGACGAGAATCCTATCTGTACTATGGGAGATTACTCCAAACCAATCCATGAGGGCTATAGGAATACCATCGAGCTCCCCGAAGGGAACAACGTGGTACCTCTTCGATCCGACACCTTTCGATTGGTGCAAAACGGATGCTCATTCCACGGACTTCAGTCCGAGGATCCAAATCAACACCTCAAAGATTTTCTTAAACTTGTGGACTCACTTGACCTTGACGGTGAAAATAGGGAAAGAACGCGCCTGCGTTTATTTCAATTTTCCCTACGCGATCAAGCTAGCAATTGGCTTGAACGCCTTTCAGCAGGATCCATCTCCACATGGGAGGATCTTACTACCTGATTCCTTGCTCAATTCTTTCCACCGGAAAGGACCGCAAAACTCCACAATGATATCCTGATGTTCCAACAACATCATGGAGAATCTTTATCTGAAGCATGGACTCGTTTCAAGGACTTACTCTAACTCATCATGGCATCGACCTTTGGCTCCAAGTCCAAATTTTTTATGACCATGTCAATCCCGTCACAAGACGAACCATTGACCAATCGGCCGGTGGTAAGCTTCGTGACCTCAACGCCAAAGAATCCTAGGCATTATTAGAGGACCTCGCCCTCTATGACAATGAAAGTTGGAACGACCTAAGGGATTTCGCTAAGCCAGTCAAGGCAATCGCTTTGCCTCAAGATGTCCCGAGTACATCCGACCGCCGTCTAATCGAGCTCGAAAATCAAGTCCAACGCTTGATGGAAGCTCATCTTGCTCTGACATAACCTACCCAAGTAAACAAAATCACTACCCAACATGAAATCTGCAGTGGTCCCCAGGACACTCAGTATTACATGGAAGATCCCGAACAAGCCTTGGTTGAATACACATCCTCACGTACCGATGAAGCGGGAGGTAAGTGGTATACCTTTAAGCCCGAACAAAACAATCTTGGTGACACCTATAATCCATCATGGAGAAGTCACCCAAACCTTAGGTGGAGACAACCCCAAAATTCCCAAAATAATTTTTCAAACCCACCTAACCGATTCCAACCCAATGGTTCGGTCCCGAACCGTTCCTTCAACAACCGTCCTTAAAATTTTAACAATCAATCAAATATAGAAGTACTGATGTCCAACTTCATAGCATCTCAAGACGCTAGATTATTCAAGTTTGAAGCCGATTTCAAACAACAACAAAGCGAAATAACCAACAAAATCGACACCGTTTTGAAAGCCATTATCGACCAAATCACGGGCAGATTACCTAGCGATACGGTTTGTGGAAAACAAGAAGGGGGGTTGAATAGTTTACCGCTTTTTAATTAAAGGTTTTGAATTGTTTGTAAAAGAAAAAAAATCTAGATTTGAATTTATGTGAACTCAACACTTACACAATATGAACAATATATTTATCTAAACAATTGAAATGATAGTATGAGGAGATAATGTAAGACAAGAGATAAGATTAAGAACAATCAAACAACAAAGCCAGGATTTATAGTGGTTTGGTAACGAAGCACCTCTTCGCCCTACTCCACTCCTTGAGCACCTAACTCAAGAGTTTTCTTCACTATGTCAACAAGCTCCCTTATGGCGGAGAAAACCGTACACAACGTTGCTTACACCGATTTACGACACAAAGCTAAATGTCGAGTTCTAATCTTAGCTAGAACCAATCTATCACAATACAACTTCACGACTTCACATCTTCACAACTTCTTCACAACATCAAGACTTCCTTACAACTTCACGACGTCAGTTC
Organism: Tanacetum coccineum; assembly: GCA_026074375.1. Classification (NCBI taxonomy): domain Eukaryota; kingdom Viridiplantae; phylum Streptophyta; class Magnoliopsida; order Asterales; family Asteraceae; genus Tanacetum; species Tanacetum coccineum. Next base: position 12,322 of record BQNB010072199.1, read on the forward strand.
ACCACACTACTTATGCCACAAGACAAACTAAACACTAATAGTAAGATCACACACGATCTATCTATACATACAAACATCAAGAACTAGCTTACTACCACAATAATACAAAATATAACAAAAAGAATTTAACAAGTTTTGATATAGATGAAATAAATTGCAAAACACACCAAAGGTGTAAAACTTCCACACTTGAGGTATGGAAGTGTTCTACTCTTGCACTTGAGAATGAGCTTGGATTACACTTGGAAATAAAGATTAATGAATAAATGATCAAAGAATTTGATGAATGTGTGGCGATTTAGAACAGAAAGAAAGAGTGCAAAAGGTGAGTAAATTAAAGGGAAAAGTCCAGTATTTATAAGGACAAAGTGGGGGAGCGTCTACCTAGAGGGCGGTCCCTTAAATAGGTGGGGCAGCTCCCCTTAATTTGGGCGGTCCCCTTAATTTTAAGGGGGTCGGCCGTGTATTTAAGGGGGCCGCCCAAGACTAGGGCTTCCCCAGTTTGTCTTTTGTGTAGGGGGAATTTTCTGGAACTTTTCTAGCCGTTTTAGGTCCGAAAATTTGAATTTCAAAATGTTTATTTTGAATAAAACATTTCTTTTAATTGTAGAAAATGTTTTGTAATGTTTATAAAATGTTTACAACATTTTATAAAAGTGTGAGGCTGAATAAAAATTTCCTTTGATCATAAAATGCATTAAGCATTTATTTATTCATACCTTTAAGTGATGTATTTGTTGAAATGAGAATTTACTACTAATTACTTGTTTACGTTTAATTTTACGTTGAACGTTTTTATATTTTGTGATTATCAAAACGTAAAGATGTGAAAAAATATTAGTAATGTTTTTAGGCATTATATTTTTATCAACAATCTCCCCCTTTTTTGATGATTACAAAATTTAAACTCATTAAATGTAAAATTATTTTTAAACAAGTATTTAGTGAATTTCATGTCATTTCTCTCCCTTTTTGTAGAATCAAAAAGACATCGTCGATAATTGCTAGTTAAATCGACGGAATAAATGCTCCCCCTTGCTGTGTGCTCCCCCTCGTTCGAGGGTACCAAGGAATCAAGCTATGGTTTCTTGGCTACAAAAACGAGTTAGAACAATACAAATATTTCTAACATGTAACAAGAAGGAAGAAAAAATATGACAAGTGCAAGCAAACATCAAAGCAAAAAAAAAAAATACTTCATTCATTTAAGACAATACGTGTGAATAACACACAAGCATACATAAATAAAAAAACAAATATGCTTTAGAAGCATATTAATACATAAAGAAAAATCCTAAATAGCCATAGAAGGATTTTGACTTGCTTGCGATACAGAAGGATTTGACGATTATTTGAAGGCATATAAGTTTGGAGCGGAGGCGGTTGTGGAAGGGTAATCTTTTTGAACTCTAGGTGGTGGATGAGGTCGAGTGAGGAGGAATTCAATCCAATTGATATCCTTACTTAAAGCAAGGAATTATTTTTGGGTGAAGATGCAACAAGGGCAATACCCAACATGGGTTTCAACTTGGTTGATGTTGAGGGTGTGTGGTAAGTTTGGAGAGTAAGGTGATGAGGGAATGTTGTTTTGTTGTTGAGTGAGATGCATGGCTAAGAGGTTAGATAGGTCTTGTAGTTGATTAATGTCATCAACTAGGCTTTCTCTACTTGGAGATATAGGTGGTGTTTGTTGAGTTTGGTTGTTACATTGAGGTGGAGCTTGAGTGTGAGCAATATGTGAGTTGATGGGTGAGATGGGAAGTGGAGGATGTGAGACAGCTTGTGGTGATGTAGGAGTGTCCTTAATGTAAGGATTTGGTAATGCTTGATTGGGGTAATTGTTTTCTTGAGATGGTTCATAATGAGAAGTGAGTGGTTTTGGTATTGGTGAAGTTGTATTAAGCACATTTGATGTGTTGCAAAGGTTTGGTTTCTTCCTCCAAATGGGTTTCATACTCATTTTGGCAACCCTTGATGGTTTGGATGTGGGTTTGTTAGGAGATGTCATTGGTGGGGATGATTGTGATGATGATGAATGAGGATGTATTTATAGTGGAGAAAAGGTTTAAATTAGGACAAATGAACATTTAAAGGATTAAATTCAAGAAATGTTTGTGAATTTAGGGAAACAGTAGCTAAGTCTAGAGAGTGTTTGGTTAAAAAGAAAATAGAAATACTGTTTTCCCTATGTTTTCCTAGGCCGGTCCCTTTAATTAAGGGCTGGTCCCCTTAAAATTAAGGGGGCCGTCCTTTATGAATTAAGGAGGCCCCTACTGGGATTTCTTAGATTTTCCAAAATTCGATTTTTCTCAAAATTTTGTGTGAGGGTTTCTGTTTTGGTGGTTAGTTTGCAGCAAGTCCATCCTTTTATGGCAATTAAGGTTTTTAGCACATATCATTTAAGCATTCAACATTCTATATATATATGACAAGATGTAGGACAAAACTATTTCAAATAATTTTAGCATATACTCATATATGAATTGAGAACCAAAAAAAATGAAGAACATCTATAAAATAGTAACAAGATATGATGCACAAAGAATTTTTCATGTCAAGAGGGCTAAGTTAAGAATAAACTAAACTTATGTGCAAGTACTAGTGTGTGCCTAAATGCGAAAAATGTGGAGTAGCGATTATTTCGACACTAAGACATGCAAAACCTAAGAAATAATCCAAATGCTTTTTGATTTAATTTTGTTCAACCAAGATTGTCGAAAAATATATATTAGATTATATACTTTTCATAACAAGTAAGGCAATCATTATGCATATGTGGAAAATGTTTTTAGCATATCTTAACAATATATGAAACTTGATTTTTATGTGCTCCTAGTTGTCAGAAGAACTTTTTAGAAAATAATAGATTGGGATTATTGTATATATGTATAATGAGATATGCATTGAGATATAAGAATTAGAAGAAGTTTGTTTATAAACTTTTCCAATCTCATGTTTTTGTGTGAAATAGAAGCCTAGACTGAGAAAAGAATTTTTTTTTTGTCAGTGGGTGGTCCCCTTAAAGTCTGGGCAATCCCCTTAAAATTAAGGAGGCCGCCCTTTATGAATTAAGGGGGCCGCCATCTGTTTGAAAAAATTTCTCAGGATTTTTGTCAAACAATTTTTTTTTTGATGATTTCTTTATTATGCCAAAAACTTAATCGATTTGTTCCATCATTCCTAGGCCTAGACGTAAGTTGTTAAATGGCTCACGTTTAAGTGGTTTAGTTAGGATACCAGCTATGTTGTCTTCCGATGTGACCTTTTCTATAGATATATTTCCTTTTTGAACATTATCACGAAGGAAGTGATGACGAATCTCAATGTGTTTTGTTCGTGAGTGTTGAAAGACTAAAAAAAATCTTTTGAACGACTTTTTACAAATCTTAAGCTAAAATGTAGGACTAATGAGCAATGAGAATAAGTTGAAAGGCAAAAACAGATCATGTACCAAACTCAAATGACTCAAATAAGCAAGATTTAAGAAAATAAGAAAAAGAAATGAGCAAGGAAAGACAAACTGAAAATGGCAGACTACTACTTAATTTTTGGAATTTTCAAGGAAAATAGGCAATTTGCAGTCTAAGTTTAAGACTCAAAAATTATTTTATCAGCTTGAAACCTAGAAATAGATTGAGATTAGTCCACAATAAGCTTAGTTTAATCAAAATTTAATCAAGGAAAAGCTAGATTAAGCCCTCATTTGATCTGTAAATTCAGACTCTTTAGAACTGGCTACTAATGCTACCAATACTTGGTTGTTTTAATCTAAAGTACTATAAAAGGTTTTCCCAAAGACAACAATTCATAACAGATGCATAATGGAACAAGTCTTAGACACAAATACCAATCTCAAGAAAATGGATTTTAAGGAGCTTACAAATAAGCAGTTGAGACTTGTGATGGACCAGCAGACTTGAAAACTTGATAAAAGAAAACTAGAAAACTTAACAAAACTAATCTTGAGCTTATAAAAACTACTTTAGGAACTTATTTAGAGCATTTGAAACTGACTTGCTAACCAAAAAATGCCCTAAGCAGTCTTAACTTATGTTAAGATTGCTTATGCCAAACACCCCTTTAAAAACATATTTTTCGTTTTTAAACCTTTATTAAGACCTTATTTTAAGCTAGAAGAATTTTGTAAAAGACCAGATGTTCCAAACTAAGTATAATAATGTTAATAAGCAAATTCCAACCACTGATAAGCACTTGAAAATAAGCAAACATAATAAGCTATTTTTAGCTTTTTAGGATAGATTTTTATTAAAACATAAACTAATGAGATTTAAACCATCAATAAGAACCAAATAGCAAATTACGACAATAATAAGCATTAATATGCACAAATAAGACAAAAATAAGCGGTGAAGTACGCAAAACATAAAAGTAACTATAAAAAAAGAAAATGAGAACTCACTTTTTATTGAATGATCTTTAAGGGTACAATGTTTGGAAAGGTAAATGCTTATAAAAACTTGAAACAGGGAATTTAACATAAAGCCGTAAAGTATATAAAAAATGCTGGAAAGAAAAAGATGTCTTATACGATTGGAATCTTCCCTATTAATATGGAATGTAGTGCTTTCTTGTGAATATACTGACACCCCTTGAATTCTTCCAATCATGCTATAATTGCATAAGGAAAGCTCCAATCTTGGCCAATCAATATTAAACTGCATCTTGAATGCTTTGGGCTCTTCCCATAATTGTTGACGCGTTTTTTTGCCCAATGAGAGGCCTTGAGAGTGCTAACATGGCACTGAGGTGTCAGGATGTGTTGAGGGATGCGTTGTGAGCATATCACAGCAATGAAGGGGTGGTTTTGCCCCTTTTTGGCTTTGCGCGCCTTTTTCGGATTATTTAATTATATTTCAAAAATGGAAGTTAAAGGGGGTAAATGGAGAGTTAGTGATTATAAGGTGAAGGACTGATCGATGCAAACATTTATTGGGACTAACAGAGTAAAGATAAGACCAGCAGTGTAACACACTTAACAACAATATAATGGGCTGTTAAGTGTTTTTGGTTTTAGGCCGTTTGGTTATGGATTGGATTTTTGCCTTTTGTAATTATAAGGCTTTGTTTAAATGTCTTAATGGGCTGACTTGGCCTCTTAACATGGGTCGGGTTTCCCCAATAAGATGCACATGTCCTCGGCTTAAACTTTTCATGCTCTTTCCAATCCCGTGCTCGGTTTTGTCTGGTTTTTGCATTATTTTTGTCTTTTTGTGAATATCCGTTACCTGCATAGTAAATAACACAAAACAAGCATATATTTGGCATTTTGTGTCCGTTTTTTGTTATTTAAGCTCGTTTTATTGAGATAAAAGGTATGTGTATTTAAGCACATACCACAGCATCTCTGCTTTTCATTTTTCTTCTTTAGAGCTGGTGGCATCTCATCAGAGTGGAACTTTCATGTGCTTCAATGTTTATCCAAACATCTTGAATGAAAGTCCGATGGAGATTTGTTTTTCCACATGTTTCATCTCTAATATCACGATGATATAAGGAGAGTCAAGCTAGAGACTCGCACAAAAACAAGCGCTTCGTGGCTGGAAACCCATGCTTATCCGTAGTATATTAGTATAATAGTTATGAATAAGTGTGACATGAGGAGGCTCGCCTCTTCCTTTCTTATGTTTCGTGTTTTGTATCTAGGATTGCCCGGATTTTGAAGACTCTCGTGCTCGTGGTTTTGTCCATCGTTCACTCGATCTTCAATCCTTAGCATGCTTTTATATGGGAATCCGATATCCTAGATCTTATTGATTAACGTTTATCTATTAGCATAATTAATAAACGGCTTTAGATTTGCGTAGAGACCCCTTAATATTTGGATTATGCCTTGAAATTAGTATGGGGGTGGCAGTCTCACATTGAGGACAATGTGTAGTTCTAGTATGGGGGGATCTTTCGATTTGATCTTACTTGCATTTGCCTTGTCTTCACGTAACCCCGTTTTGCCACCAAAAATACAAAAAATATGACATTTTAGGCCAAAATTAAAAAAATTTCAAAAATATAATAAGTGTGTTGACACATAGTTTTGTCTTTTTAAGCATAAATTTTGACTTGATCGAGCATGTTGCGCTCTAGCTTTCCCTTTAACTTATATAATTTAAGTTTTTACTAGTCTTTTATACAAGAAGCTTTAAAACGCGAATTCTAGCTTGAAAAAGCCAAGAGTTTGCAAGTTTCCATGATAGACTTTAAATATTCTAAGCTTGTTTTTTATTTAGACAAAGCTATTCCCGGATCTCTTTAGTAAAGATTTTTAAATTTGCGAAGACGAGAAATGATAGAGTTTTTATATAAGTAAGATGCTAAGCGTAGATGTAGTTTGTATCTATCAAGAAGCTCATAGAGGTTAAATGAGGATTTTGCTCCCATCAGCTTAATAAACGTATATAATTGTTAAATATAAAATTATACTTTAGATTTTGCGAATTCTTTTATTTAAATTCCCTTCGTAGATATTTCTTCTGGTGAAAATAAGGTACACATCGAGGTTTTGTCAGTGTTGTGGGGAAATAGACTCCTGGACCATGGTCGGCTCGCATACCGATGTGGCAGTTTTTAAAAGGCCACAGGACTTGAAATTTGGCTATAATGTAATAATAAACCGAAGCCGAAATAAGACTTCTGGATCATGGTCGGCTCGCATACCGATGTGACAGTTATTTAAAGGGTGGAGGTAATAATAATAATAATAATAAAAACTGTAGACTGATAAAAGTTTACTATCTCTGGTCGGTTCGCTACCAATGTGGCAGTCTTCAAAAGAAGGCCCATAGTAAGAATAATAATCTAAGACTGATAAAAGTTTGTTGCATCTGGTCGGTTCGCTCCCGATGTTGCAGCCTTCAAAAAGGTAGAGGAATTTACCGAGGTCGAAATAAGACTACTGGCTCTTGTCGGTTAGGACGCCTGAAGTGTCAGTTGTTTAAAGGACCGAGGTTTAATAATGTTGCAATAATAATAATAATAAAGCCAAATTTCGACTCCGGGGTTATCTAAATAAAGCCTCCGTCTCTGGACTCGTAGTTGAGTTGTTTCGGATGAAATAAAAAGGATAACCCCTAAATCGTGCGAAATTAGAACCTTAATGTGGACCTTATTCTCACCATATCGTCTCTTTAGGAAATGATTTCAAACTAATTATGGTCTAAACCGGGTTTACTTTATAAGGACTTAATTTATTTGTCACCAATAATAAGAATAAAACCCTTAGTTTCGAGGTATTTGGTTATAAGGCATGTGATATTGCGTGAGGACACACAATCGTTTAGTTTGGGGAATTTTGATAAGTGTAAAATACACATATCCATTTATGCTTAAAATAGCCCAAATAAACCCAAAACAGACCAAAAATGGCAAAAATATGCTTGTATTTGTGTTTTGTGTGTGCAGGTACGGATAAGTCAAAAATTACAAGAAAACAGTCAAAAACGGGCAAGCACGGACACGAGAATCAGAAGAGTTCAAAAAGAAGCCAAAGATTCAAAGCCGAAGCCAGAAAAGTCAAGCCTCAGTCAAATCCAGTCAAAGATGGTCAATAAAAGTCAACAAAGCCCAAATCCCTAGCCCATGTCCTTTTATAACAACCACAAGGGCTAAACTTGCATTTCTCAAAAGTTATTTATAACTAGAAAATAAGAAAAGGAAGACAAGGACCATTTGTGTAATAATCCAAACTTGTAACAGTTTTAACTGTCTAAAAATGGGCGCGAAACCCATTTACTGTTCACCCATCGTCCCACCTTTCACCCCCAGGGTAAATTAAAGGGGTTTTCTAAATTAAAGGGTGCTTAGGTCAATTCATGAGCTCACTAATCGAGGTTCAAAATAAGTCCATGAATAATCCCTTGATCAAACCCATTGGAAGAGCGCAAATATGAGTCAAACGTACCCCAAGCCTTCCTATCTTGAACCTTTTATTTTTGCCCCTTTTTCATCACTGTTTGAACCTTTGATCCAAATATAAATAAGAGGGCCACAAGTGGGTTAAAGGAATGAATTATGCACTCTATATTATGATACCACTACCTAGAACAGGTGCTCATGAGGTATCCTTAAGATTTTAATCGAGAGATCTAAGGGTTAGAAACGTAGATGGTAATTAACCCCTCCACAACCAACGTCAGCTTACAACGTGTACCCACGTGGCATGCCACGTGGCGGACCCAGACCGACCCGATCCAGACCCGACTTGACCCGGCCCATGACCCGACCTGACCCGACCGTTGACCGGTGGTCGGGCGGTGTCCGTCCGCCATTGACCGGATGGTCTGGCGGTTGTTCCGCGGTGGACCCGCCACCGATGAACTCGTCTTGGCCACCTTTGATTGCGTCATGACCACCCTTGACCGGTGGTCTGGTGGTGATCCGGTGAAGGGCTGCAGGGCCACGTGGCACCACTCAGATTGGTGACACGAGGGCACAACTAATTATTGTCACGATGGTCTGTGCAGGTAATACGAAGGTAATTGTAGCAATACGAAGGTTGATTGATCAGAGGCTTCTAAATGGTCTGACGTGTGCAACCTCTCATTGGTGGATCCAGCTGGCGTACGAGGTACGCTGTTTAATAACGCGTTGGGACGAAATGACGAGAAATGCCATCAACCTTGCACTAGACACGTCTAAAACCTCCCTGAAATGACGAAAATGCCCCCAAGCCCACTTTGGGCTATAAATTGGAACGCACACAGCAGAGATAGAAGTTAGTTAGGATTTTTTTTTCTAGTTTACTCTAAAAAAAGTAGTATAGATTTTAGCTTATTTAGTTTAGCTTATTAGTATTTTTGTAAAAACTTTTTTAAAGCTTATTAGCTTATTGTAATAATCATTTTGAGCTTATTAATGAAGATGTTTGATGGTTGGCGTTAATAACTTATTGTCTATGCTTATTTTCTCTCTTCTTTTCATAGCTCATTCAATACTCATTTGAGCTTATTATAATTCATAGCATTATTTTTTCTATTTCAAATAAGTTATCTTTTAGCATATTTGATTGAATCTAAGCTTATAGGTCTAAATAAGCTTTTGCTTATTTTTCATCTTTTTATCTGTCCTTCCTTATTTTCTTTTTCCAAAAGAAAGTACTATTGGTTTGATCTAAGCTCGATTCGAATGCAAAAAAAGGGTCATGAGTCTCCTACTCGACTTATTCACTAAGTCTTGAGCACACTTAATTTATCGATAGCTTATTATTTAGCTATTAAGTCAAAAAGTTCTAAATTTAAACTAGGTATATTCTTATAGCTTAATAACTAGGGCTTATTTCAAAGTTACTTGTTAGCTTATTTGAGAAGTGGACTATTTATAAGCTCTATATCTTCATACCTTTTCTTCGAAAAAGCCTTGATAGCTTTTTAGCTTATTCTAGATTATTATTTCAAAAGTAGTTTTTTTTATATAGATTTAATCTAGTTTTATTTTTACAAAGATTAGTTTTCAAAATAGCTTATTTTTCTAAAAAAGTTTTCATCTTATTAGCTTATTGTTTTAAATCTAATCCTTAAATATACCCGTCTCTAGTTCACTTGATTGAACACCTTGGTTTCAGGTGGATTAGATTCAAAGTTTATAGATCTTATATTTTTAGCTTATTTTCTAGCATAAAGTTTGTTTTTTTTTTAATTCAAGAATATTTTTCTTAAGATCTAAATCAATAAATATACCCGATCCTAAGTTTCCACTTGATTGAACACCTTAGTTTTCGGGTAGATTAGATCTAAAGTTTTTAATCTGGTTAATTACTTATGTCTTTAGAATAAATTCTAGCTTATTTTGTCTTAGTAGCCTAATATTATCTTGTTCATCTTAATCATTGTTTGTCTTTATGTTGATAAAATCTATCCAACTCAAAGGGCCCCCGAGCATAAGGGTCTAATAAGTGATAAATAGATAAAGTTTTGATCTTAAGGTTTTTTAATAGAAGTAATTAGTAATAAAGTTGATCACATTTATTTGCAAATTAGTGAAGAAGAAGCTTTTTTAAGTATAAGCTTATTAGTTTTAGTTAAGTTTTAGTAAAGATCGGTGTTTATTATATCAATTGCGGTTCTTCATTTCGGGTTCTATTTTCTAATCTCTTTACAAACTTATAATAGTTTTATTTCTATCGATTCATTATATATTTGCGTATTTGATTTATGTCATGCATCGTGAAGATATAAATTTGTTGTTAAAAGCTAGTTAGTTAAATTGAATTTCGTTATGAAGTAGAATAAGTAACTTGTGTTTGCTAAAGTGATTATGTGAATTGGAATTTAAAGTGCGGTTTAAAAAAGTATAAAAATTAATAGTCAATTTACATATTGTCATTTACTTTTAATGCAATTTTAAATATCTTGTCATTATTTTAAAAAGCATTTTACTTTAGTTGTCATTCTATTTCTTGAAACTGTTTTCTACAAGGATTTTAATTCGGTTAAACCTAAAGCCCGTCACTTAAGGAACATTTCAACTTCACTATTGCAAGCATATTTGTCATTTATATCTTTTAGATCAATTTTAGTATAACCTTGCAGTTTTAAATTTTAGAATTAATATTAGTTTAATTTTTAGTTTAAAAATAGTTTAAAACCAAAACCAAAAACTTTTATGACAATCAAGTCGTTTATAACTATGAACGTATATTTCCATTCACCTCTCGCCGAGGACAAACGATACCCGTGTTTATATCTTTTTTATTCTTCCTAAGAATAATTTGTCGTAATATAGTATATGTATTTTCTATAAATATAAATATATAGAATAATATATATAATATATATATAATATAATATATTATATATATATATATATATATATATAATATCGGAGGGTTTATTTGATGCGTTGAAAACGACTATCAATATGCTCAGCTCCGATAGTAAAGACGAAGAGTATGCTATGGCCGTAAAAGAATTTAAGAAATTCTTCAATCGACGAGAAGAATGAGTACAGACAACCACGAGGCTATAGAAAAACAATCCAAAGAAGAAAATGATGGTTATGGTAAAAGTGAAAGAAAATGTTTTAGATGTGGTGATCCAAATCACCTCATTGGTGAATGTTCAAAGCCACCAAAGAACAACGATCAAAGAGCATTTATTAGGGGAGCATGAAGCGATAATGGAGAAGATGAAATGGAAAAGACTAAAGATGAAACTTGTCTTGTAGCTCAAGCGCCCGATGAAATATGCCTAAGAATAAACTTGGAACCCGATAAGTGTATTAAAGATAGTGGATGCTCAAAACACATGACCGGTAATCGAAAGTTATTTTCTTCATACAAAGCATACAACGGAGGAAACGTAATCTTTGGGAGCAACTTGCGCGTAATAATTGAAAATGTTGAGCCACTATCGTAGATAACTTAAACATGTAACTTGCTTAGTGTAGGACAAAAAATGTGATAACAAATGCAAAGTAATATTTACCAAACACGATAGCGAAATAATCAAATATAAAAAGGATTATAGTAAAGAATTAAGGAAAAGGAGAAGTATATTTGTAATGAAACGGAAATAACCGAAAACAAAATTTGAGCCTTGTCAACATTGGTCGAAAACACCACACAATGGCATAGGAGATTAGTCCACGCTAAAATCAATTAATTCAATCATTACATCTAAAGAACTAGTTAGAAACCTACCCCAAAACTAAAATACGACCGAAATTTTTGTGATGCTTGCAAAATTGGAAAAACAAGCTTATGCAAGTCACAAGGCTAAAATATAGTTTCAACAACTAGATGCTTAGAACTACTTCACATGGATTTGTTTGGCTCCTTCGCCATATACGAAGTTAATGGAGGGAAAATCGTATTTAACCATTAGTAATCGTAGATGACTATTCTCGATTCACATGGATTAGATTTTTAGCAAATAAAACCGAAGCCTTCAAAAAATTCGAAATATTTAGCAAAATGATCCAAAACAAATTAGGATGTTCCATTGTATCAATTAGAATGGATCATGGTCGGGAATTTTGAAAATGGTGTCGTAACTAGATACAAAGCTAGGTTTAGTCGCCAAAAGGTTATAATTAACAAGAGAAATTGATTATAGAATGAAACATATGCACCCGTAGCTAGACTAAGTCCAATAAAATAGTTTTGAGCATATGCTGTCACGCACTAGACCTTTAAGTTATACCAAAATGGATGAGAATAGTGCCATTCCTTAACGGTTTTATCAATTAGGAGGTCACGAGGCACAACCTGGGATTTCATTGACTTCGCAAAACAAATTATGTCTATAAACATAAGAAAGCTCCTTTATGGTCTAAAACAAGCCCAAAAAGCTTGGTAGATCGAATTAAAAGCCTTTGTTATTAAACATAATTTACTCCAAGGGAATGGTAGATACACACTCCTCACTAAAAAGAAAGACTCCAATCTCATTTATTGTCAAATATATGTTGAGACATTATATCTATCAACTTTGCAAGAAATAGTGAATGACTTTGCCAGATCATGCATGATGAGGTTCGAAATGAGTATGACGGGGAAATAAAATTCTTCTTAGGATAACAAATAAAACAATAAATGATGAATATTTTTAATCAATCAACAAATATTAAGGAAAAGCTTAATGAAATTTAGAAACTAGAAAGACTCCAAAGCCAATAAAAACTCCTATGTCTACGTAAATCCAACTCACAAGAGACAAGAAGGTAGTCCGTAGATAATTACCAAATATAAGAGGCATGATAGGTAGATTTATAATACTTTAAACGACAAATAGACCCATAATCATGTTAGTGGTATGCCTTGCGCCCGCTTTCAAGAGGATCCTAAAACCTCTCACCTAGAAGCGGTTAAACGTATCTTCCGATACATTAAAGGCACTACCATCTAGGATTATGGTATCCTAAGGGATTCAGCATAGAAACAATAGTGTATGAGGATATTGGAACATTGCGGAGATTACGAGATCGCAAGATCACTTGCTGTTTGCACGTTTTTATGTGAATTTTGTCAAACATCTTGGTTTTCGAAGAGCAACCCGCTCAATTTGGCCATCTCCACAACCGAAGCGGAATACTTAAGCGGCCCGAAAGTCATGTCAACAAGCTCTATGGATGAAACAAGCTTGCATAGACTATGGCGTTAGGTTAGACGACATTCAAATAATGTGTGATAACAAAGGGGCTATAGACTTAAGTAAGAATCCCGTTCAACACTCACAAACAAAACACATTGAGATTCGACGTTACTTTCTTCGCGATAATATTCAAAAAGGGAATATTTCTATAGAAAAGGTCTCATTGGAAGACAACATAGCCGATATTCTAACTAAACTACTTAAACGTGAGCCATTTAACTACTTATGTCTAGGTCTAGGAATGATGGAACAAATTGATTAAGTTTTCGGCATAATAAAGAAATGATAATCATCAAAGAACTGTTTGTCAAAAATCTGAGAAAAATTTTCTCAATAGGTGGCGGCCCCCTTAATTCATAAAGGGTGGCCCCCTTAATTTTAAAGGGATCGGCTAGACTTTAAGGGGACCACCCACTTGATTGACTAATTTTTTTTCTTTCTCTCTCTGTGTCTAGGTTTCTACTTTACACAAAAACAAAAGATAGAGAAAAATCTATAAGCAAACTTTTACAAATTCTTCTATCTAAATGCATATCTCATTATACATATATACAATAGTCCCAATCTATTATTTTCTAAAAAGTCTTTCTCACAACTAGGAGCACATGAAAATCAATTTTCATATATTGTTGAGATATGCTAAAAACATTTTTCACATATGCATAATGTTCTCTTACTTGTTGTCAAAAGTATATAATCTAATATATATTTTCGACAATCTTGGTTGAGCAAAATTAAATCAAGGAGCATTTGGATTATTTCTTAGGTTTTACATGTCTTAGTGTCGAAATAATCGCTACTCCACATTTATCGCACTTAGGCACACACTAGTATTTGCACAAAAGTTTGGTTCGTTTTTAACTTAACCCTCTTGTCAAGAAAAATTCTTTGTGCATTATATCTAGTTACTATTTTATATGCTCTTTATTCTTTTGGTCTTCAATTCATATATGATTATATGCCAAAATTATGTGAACTAGTTTATCCTACAACTTGTCATATATATGTAGAATGTTGAATGCTTAATTGCTATGTGCTAAAAATCTTAATTGCCATAAAAGGATGGACTTGCTACAAATTAACCACAAAAACAGAAACCCTCACAAATTTTTTTGAGAAAAATCAATTTTTGGAAAATCTAGGAAATAGCAGCAGGCGGCCCCTTTAATTCATAAAGGGCGGTCCCCTTATCTTTAAGGGGACCGGCCTAGACAGTCACGGGTAAAAATAGTATTTTCATCCCTTTTTGACCAAATACCCTCTAGACTTAGCTA
>BQNB010072200.1:0-29168 GCA_026074375.1 Tanacetum coccineum
ATCGCGTCGCAACCACCACCGTTTTTTGTAGATCTATACATTGTATAAGTAGATCTCTATAGATTTTGAAGGTGGGTCGTATTGCATCCATGGCGACCATGCCCACTAAATTTTGCCACAATTCCAGCCGTACTAACCACTGACCGTCACCATTTCAAACGCACTAATCAAATGTGTTCATCAACCCGTTCAAATCTACAACATCGCCATGCGTTTTAGTCATTATATTGGTGTATGCTTTTCATTTTAATTAACATAGTGGTAGTGGTGTGTTTTAATTTGAATTGGGTTGAAGACGATAGAGATTAAGAGGTAGAGGTGTTTGTGTGGTTTTAGATTTTGTTTGTATGTGTTTTGCTTTATACAAGAAATGAATGTGATTGTGAAAGTTTTTAGATCTAGTTATGTATTTGTGTTTGCATATAATAATAATAATAATAATAATAATAATAATAATAATAATAATAATAATAATAATAATAATAAAAAGCTGGTGACATGAGCAAAAAGACTAAAATACCATTTTAATAATTAGACTTAACGGAAAAAGTTAACGACCCGAACATCCAAAATAGGGTCGGTCCAATGTTACAAGTTTCAAAATTAGATGACGACTGGTGTATTAAATGAAAATGGGGACGAAACTTGATTTGTTTGGTATAAACCATAGGGACGAAACATGTAATTTTTTCTAATAAATACATCTATCTAGTTTTGGACTGCTTTATATTACGTAGTGGACTCTGGCAACTGCTTTATATATTTTTTACTTTCTTCCTAAGTGAACTTCAAGAAACCCACCAGAAAGCATGGGTGTTGATCGGTTCGGTTATCGTGTTGTTCGGTTAATTTTTTTTGAGTCAATTCGAAAACTAAACCGAACCGAACTAGAATTCAACCGAACCAAATCGAAAACCGAATTTAAATTCGGTTCGGTTTTCGAGTTGACCCGAATAACCATAATTACACAACTTACTTAAAAAAATAATTACATAGATATTTAGAAATAAAATTTATTTTAAGCATAAAAAGTGTTTTTTTATATTAAGATTAAATTTTAATGGTATTTTTATATATATATATATATAATATAAAAAATATATATATTTATATAAATTCTGTTTTTGGTTTAGATTGTCAAATCTATATCCAATTCGAAAACCTAATTTATAGCTCGGTTCAGTTCAGTTCGATTTCGATTTTCATTCTTTCCATAAATAGAAACCCGAAAACGACACTAGATTTTACTTAACCCAAGGAAAGATGCTTCTTGCTTCTAACATCGTATTCCAAAAATCCAATCCAAACACCCCCCATTTCACCTATCGATATGAACCAAATTTGAGCTAACACTTTACTATTTTTTCAAACAAGTTTGGACCTTTATTGATTATGCAAAATGGGTTTTTGATTTTGTTATCTGGGTTGCATTTATTTTGGAAAAAAGGACTATTGATTTTATGGGGTAACTACTTGATTCTTGATTTACCCTTTTGTAAGTAATTTTGTTTAGTTGACTTAGTGGGTGTTTGGTATTGCTTATTAGAACCATGATTAACTAGATAAATAGCTTTTGAGTGTTTGAAAAGAAGAAAACTGTTTAAGGGGTGTTTGGGATTGCTTATTATATGCTTATTTGAGGATATATAAGCACTTTGGTATGTGCTTATTCAATAAGTCTATCTTACATCTTGAATAGTTAGAGAAGTATAATTACCAAATGCTTATATGATAATTGCATTTTGTTATATCAAAAGCAAATTAAGACACTATTTACGTTGCGTTTGTTATAGCTTCCCGATAGCGTAGGCAGTTTAGATAAGCAACCCGAAAGACCCTCTTAAAATGCAAAGTGTGATTGCTTGTCGAAAGATGACTTGGTTACGCAAAGTTCTATATTCGTATTGCTCACTCTTTGTCAATGTGCTATTAGTATGTTTGATTTAGAAATTTGGTAGAGAACTGTAATTAACTAGTATTGCTTGGTGTCAAAACAAAACTAAAGGGGCGTTTGGATTTTCTTTTTACAAGTCATGAATAGTTAAGAAAGCTTGACATTGTTTTACTTGTTCGATGATTATTTGTTGTTTATATGTGATTAAGTTAAGATTGTGCATTTGCAATGAAATCTTAGAAATTCAAGTCACGAGTAGACAACTATGATTACGTGACTTGTATCTACAACCCCTAACAATAACATCATGTTGACACTTTTTCTGTTGACGAGCCCTGAACAATAACATCATGTTGACAAGACCAACTGGTCAAATCACTTTCGATAATAAGAACAAGAGGGGTGATGGTTAATGAAAAGAGTATTGGTAGTACAATGGTGAAAACTTGATTTTCTTGATAGTACATAGGCAAAATAGGCACTTCTCCATAACTCATCGTATAGGATTGCAGCATAGTACAACTCATTAATATGTCTGTATCGTTTTTGAACTTTATATAGGAACTTTGAACCATGTTTGTTAAATTGTTAGCGATTTGTGATGTGCGTCTCATGTACTATTTCAATTATTGATTCTTTTTGTTTTTGGATTTTTTATTAGTACCTCATAAGGTTACTATTTACCAAAGAGGACAGGACACATTTGCGATGTTGATGCTTATACTATGTTTCGTACTAACTGCTAAGCATACTCGTCTGAAACAGAACAGTGGTTGCTTTGGCTGTTGTTCCAAATCAATGCCAGTTATTGCTGTGGACGAACCATAGTCACATGGAACGGGGATCGCTCCGGTACGGGATCGCTCCGGTACGGGATCGAGGATCGGGATCGTGGTTCGCTAGGCACCTAAAATTCGGTTCGATGGGGGGTAGGTTCATTTGGGATCGCTTCGGTACAATGTACCAAGTAATGTGGTACGATGTACCCATATTAGTCCTTGTTTTACCAAACACCATTTGAGGGAGTAGATTTTTTATTCACAGAGAATGATATGAAGTATAGTCTATGAAAGTTACTTATGTATAGTATGATATATATTGCATTATGCAAATGTGCCATAACTTTTTTTAGGGTCAGAGGATCTTGTTAAAAAAACACCATATCAAATCTTCAAAATAACTATAAATCTTCAAATTATATAGTCTATAATACCTATATATGCACTCTGTAAATGGAAGTAAATATTTGAAATATTGACTAATCATAAGGAAATCAAAATTGATGTAACTGAATCGCGA
The DNA here is from genome assembly GCA_026074375.1 of Tanacetum coccineum. Taxonomy (NCBI): domain Eukaryota; kingdom Viridiplantae; phylum Streptophyta; class Magnoliopsida; order Asterales; family Asteraceae; genus Tanacetum; species Tanacetum coccineum. The sequence continues at coordinate 3,194 of BQNB010072200.1, forward strand.
ATCGGTTTTAATTGGAACGCGAATCGGAAATAACTGGAACGTGAATTGCTCTCTCCAGATTCAGATTTCAATTAAATTCTGGAACGCTACTTTTACCGATCCAGGTCGCGATCCCGACCGATCCGGATCGATTTCGTACCCTGTTTTGGATCAAACGAACTGGATCGCAATTCGTGGCTACTGTAGCGAATTATGTGACTATGGGACGAACCATCAAAAGGGCTTAAAATTCAAGGCTGTTCGGTGATGAAATCTAGTGTTTCGGACGAATTTTTGAGCACAACAACATGTGATATTGATCTTGGTGCTATTCAGTCCCAGAAAAGCATATCATCTATTGGCACCAACATCCAGACAGAATTCGTAAACCATGGTAGGTTTTTTATGTATCAAGCTCTACTATACTTGAAACATACTGTTATAAACACATGGTGTCCAAATGGAGGCGGGAGAATGGGGGGTTGGGTAACGGGTCAAAACAGTGACTTTCTGGTATGAGTTGACAAAATCTAGTTGTCCCAATGCATATTTTGTCCAAAAATTAGATCCTCCAGAAACAACTAATGGATCAAATATGGTTACATAAGTTATAATTCTGTTTGAGGATTCCCTAGAATTCGGACAAAATCGTTTTAGGAGGTTACATGCATTAAAAATACATTTCGAGAGACTTTAGACGCCTTCGATGTTTTTGAACCAGATCATTTTAGTTATCTTTTTTAGCCGGTTTGACCGGTTATCGATAAGCATATTCGAATCTATCCATTGACGTGGAATGTCAATGTCAGGTTATTTAGCTACATAAATTCATAGGTCAAACATAGTATTTGTAATTTAGATTTTCTACCGATCTTCTTACATTTGTAATTACAATATAATGCTAATTTTTGTTACTTGTCATAATGTATGATGCAGTTATCATTTTTTTTTTAAAAACAACTAATCGGTTTTATAACATTTCCAAGTTAGAAAATAAGCTCATTTGACCTGGTAATGTCATAAGATTCTCTTGGAATAAATGTTGAATATTGCCATGATAATTTGTTTTGTTACAGATGCAATTAGACATCTTTTTGACTATTTTTTTGCATGAAGAATTATGACTCGATTTTTGTGTATCCTTCTAGCAGGCTTACTTTGCTCGGTATAAGTCTGAGGCTCGGTGGGTTGAATATAAATTTCAGTTACAGAATTAAACTCAAGAACCCGCTTTAAGGTTTCATTATTTCTATCACTCGTGTACTTTTTATATATCTTGTGAAGTCTTTAGTCCTGTTCTTCTTTTTACGTTCATAAGAACCCCCCCCCCCAATATTTGTTTTGCTGCCTAATGCCAAATGTTTAATGGTATTCTTCAATGATAAGCAAAAAAAGGAATTTTTCTTGAATGATAGAAGTTTGTGACATACAGAAATAGAAACATTTAGCTAACACTAAACGTTGAAAACTTGATAGGACAAAGGATCTACAGATTTTTGCAATGATAACCAATTTAATCCATGATGTTTGATCAGCTGGTTTTTGAAGTAGGAATATGCTTACTTATGAAAGCTTACTTTGCACCAGTAAAAACTTCCCGAAGTCAATTCCTCTTTCTGTAAGTCTCGATTTTTCATTTTCTTTAAGCTTTTAGTTAGAGTTGACAAAATAGGCACGTATGGCGGGTTAAAAGGGTTCTGGTCAAATTGTGTTACGTATGGTACATGCTGTGTTGTTGACCCCAAATACTTTCTGTCCAAAATGATTAGAGAAGTTACATTATTTCAACCTAAAGACTAATTAGTAGAATAAAATACGAGTAAGGGTTTGTAGTGCACTTAACATAATAATTATTTTTGTGCTAACTTGTGACTTGTTTGACACCGTTTTAACACTTACTTACAAAATGACCCATTGACAAGTAAATTGGGTGCTAAAATCCTACAGGACTTTAGTTTCTCTATATTCTGTTCAGCACTTCACGTAATTTTGAATCTCGCCAATAATACTTGCACACGTTGACATTTAGAAATGTAGGATTGTTGGTGGATCTTATGGTGAGCTGGAAGGGATTGTATGATAAACTTACATCAATGCCAAGATTACATGTGAATTCTTTGTTAGTCGAATGTCTCTTTGTATATTGTCGCGTATATGCGGACAGGATAATAGCGCGAATTGGGCCACTCAAAGCCAAAGCGTACCTATATCTAGCCCAATCGAATATCAATTCCAGACAAGAAATTCACTTCATAGTCCGAAAAGGGCACCAAAGAGTCCGAATAGGGTCATGGTTGTTACGTAATCGGGTAAAGGGTACGTCAGCCTAGTTAAACAAAATGCGTTGACTTCATTTCAGTGTCCTATCAGGGCAACGTAATCTAATGATTAAGTCACCTAAACTCAGAAAAAGATAGTGTGGGGGGGGAAATAAATAGTTTTTATAAATAATATTACACGGATTTACGTAGATGACGTCAACTAAAGGTTGTCACCATCTAAGTACAGGATGTTTTCGTGACTTGTCGGGGTTGTTATATTTATAATATTATATCTATAATATTTAATATATATATAACACCACCCCCCCCCCCCGGTCGTCTTCTAACATGCCAGAAACCGTAATCTTACGTGTTTCGACTAGTATAAATACCACCGTATTTACGATTCAAGGACAGCATTTTTATGCGACAACACATCACTTTTTTTACTATAGCCCTCCTGGCTCCCATTTTTTTTATTTTAACTGCCCACTTGGTCATATTCACAACATAACTCTCTCGCCCGAGCTTGGTCCTTGGGTCAACTAACGGGCAGAGTTTTGGGTTTCTTTCTATACTTTCATGGTAATTCAAGAGGATCTTCACCAAGAGAGAGGACACAACCTAGACTCATGGCTCGGTATTTTACCTTAATTTTGGCGCCATCCGTGGGATTTATTTATCTCATCTAAGCTATGAGGAGAATGACGGAACCATCTGGAGGAGGATAGACGATAGGTACAGCGAGAGGAACTCCCCCCTCTCACTACAGGAGAGTATTGAACGGGCACATTTCGGAACTATTAATGTTCCATAATCAAAGATTCCAACGAAAGGAACAAGGATGATCCGATTACGTTCTGGATTCTCTTTGGGAACAGACAATATATCTCTAAAAGAAGGTGTGTTGCAAGAGGAAAAGATGTCGGCTGAGGGAGGACTCTTCTTAGCAAGCCTTCAAGGAAAAACTAAAAACACCCTTAAAGGAGGAATCATTGAGTTCGCTTGGGGAATATGTTATGCTACCAACATCTCGCTGTATGTTGGGTTACTGACCAGCCGATCATTTTAAATCGTTTTTTCGATGGCAGCAAACTCAGGAGACAGGCCCTTGCGGTATGGTGTCGAATGTTTCAGCAAACATTGGTACGGAAGGAGCAGGGCTGCGTTCGAGAGTCTTACCAATAGAATCAAGAATGGTAATCAACTAAGGGATGCATTCACTAACTGATACTAATTAGGATGGGGTGTTAAAAGAGCCCATGGATCACCAAGGTTGTGAGAAGGGCTAACGAGACCCTACCGAGTCTCAAAGAAGAGTGGACGGTTGGAAAATACTGGTCTATCATGGGTGTCTGGAGGTCGTTGATATGATGTTGGTAGGCATAAGATTATTACGGCGCATAGCGAACTCAATGTTCCTTCTTGTGTGGGCGTGTTTTTAGTTTTTCCTTGAGGGCTTGCTTAAGTCTCCTCCGACGACATCTTTTCATCTCGCCAACACGTCGCTTCTTTTAGAGGTTATATTGTCTGTTCCTAAGTCTAGACGTCATCGGTTAGCTTGTTCTGTCGCGTTTTTTGTAAATCTTTGATTATGGACTTTATTGCGAAAATGTGCCCGTCAATCTGCTCCTTTGTGTGGTGTGGAGGGGGAGTTCCTTCATCGCTCGTATCGATCCGTCCAGCCTTTTCCAGATGGTTCCGTCATTCTATCTTAGATGGTATGATGTGATCATTAAATCCCACGGGATGGCGCAAACTGTTAAATGGTAAGAATACCGTGCCTATGAGGTCTTAGTGGTTGCGTTCCCTCGTCTCTGAAAGTAAGGAATGAATACCGTTAACTCGCTACCGGGATATGTTGACCTGGACAAGATGCGGGTGAGAGAGTAAGTCTGTGTATCTTTGAGCCGAGGAGACTGTTTATGGGAGCGAGGAGGCTATATAATATATGTGTGTGTGTGCGCAGTAAATGCTGTATGTTTTGAAATTAGTAAAATTCGGGGGGTTATTTATTACTAGTCGAAACACTGATAGAGATGTACATTTTATTGGCATGTAGATAGACGAACCTTTCGTCATGTCTCTATCGCATGTGTCTTAGATGGTGACATCTCTTGTAGTTGACATCAATAGTTTAATAGTGTTTTAAGTCACTATTTTCTGTGTTTATGGTGACCGTTATCTCTTTGGGAAAGAGTTGGGCCATGTAGGTCTCTGAAATGAGTCAGCGCTTTGTTGTTTTACTAGGCTGAGTCTTGTACTACGTTACGGAACTTCTATGACCCGTTCGGATCTTGTGGCCCTTTTCGGACTTGAGTAGTTGCAGGTCTGGAAGATTCGATTGGCTTGAGTGGTTCGCGTGTTGCTTTGTGTTGGCCCCATTCGGGCTATTCGCTGTCGGCATTATTCGAGGGACAATATGTTTATTTTTTAAACAATATATATGTTGTATTTTTAAAATATAAAATATAAGGATACAAAGTCTAAGAGGTTATTTGTTTATTTTTTTTATGTTGTTAAAAAAAGTGGAAACTTATAAATTTTCACTTAACTCTATATTACTGTATTTATTTAAAATTTAACCACAAAAGTTTTATTAATTATCTCATTTTTTTAAGTTTTTGTTTTCATAAATTTGACACATTATTTTATGTGTTTTTTCTCCACCAAATTTTATTTAATTTTGACCAAATTGGATTCAATTTTGAATTTTTTTTAACTTCTCAGATCAACGAGGATTTTGCATTGATGGTCAAAAAATCAATCCGCTTGAGTTTTTTTTAATTTTTTTTTATAAAATCACATCTATAAAAAAATCCGATATAATGTAATTCTTTTATTTTATAAAGATTCAAACCCCATTATGCAAACGGTTCAAATCAACAATTTATCCCTAATTTGACTATGTCGTCTCTATCCATTTTCATTGAATCCATATATCTTCTACTTTATTGTATCCTTCGTTTATAAATATACTTAATAACTCGTTATACAACAAATATATAAATAAATGTGAAAATTAAGATGGTAACGAGTTGAGTGAGCCGAGCATGAGCCTATCAATGCTCTCGAGCTCGACTAGTATTATAAATTTAAGCTTGAGCTTGGGGTCGGGCCCTCATTTTTGGAGCTCGAGCTCGACTTGTCAAAAATTTTACAACGGTCGAGCTCGGCTCTGGGATCAATATTTGGTATGATGTGTTGAATGAGTATAAGTTTTAATGAATACTCGGCTCGTTAATCACACTAGGTTTTGAGGCTGTTTATTCTTTTATGTTGTTTTTTATGAATAGTTATACATTAATAGACAATATGTACCACACGGTCCATTAGAAAGTGTTATATGGACTGCATAATTCAATAAGGTGTAACTCCCCCACCCCACCCCCAAAACTTCCTTTAGGATTGGAGGTTGCCATTTTAACAACTTGATGAGGATATGAGAACAAGTTGAATAAACATCCCTTTTTTTACATTATGTTGTCTACATCTACATACCTTCACTCAGCTAGTGGCCCTTATATACAAAATACCTTGCTAACATAAACCAATGGTTCAGTTGCATGCCAAAGCTGTAACGAATGGAGTATATATAAAGTATTTATTAATTTAGTTCTCATAATCAATTCATAGTGGGGAAGATTAAATGCTATAGGTCAAAAATGTTCCTTGAAAACTACAACCAGATTACTTTTTGTTGTCTCTTAAAACACATCAATACATATGATTTGCTGGCTTTTATTACATAAAAACGATATACATTCTGAATTGCCATTTATAGGTCAAAAACACATTGATCACCTCTCACCAGACGACAGTACAATTTATTACTATATCAAATGAAGGAAAAACATGCGGTAAAATATATTTCAGAATAAATACAACCGCACAATTCAGGAAACTTCCAGTCACCCCAAAATCCTTTACTACATCCTAAAGTGTTTTGAGCAAGAATAATTTAGTCGAGTAAGACTATTGCAAATTTGATGAAATTAGTTATACATTGTGAAACACGTACTTTAATAAAATCATTTCCTGATATATTTGTGTCTTCTCTTCTTCTTCAAGGCTATGCTCTGTGCTGCATCAACAATTGCATTGAACCACTTGACTTTTCTTATTGACAACATGAGATATCCCATCACCAATCCGGCTAATGTTCACATCCATTATTCCCAGTCACCTTTCCATGTAAAGCCGCTCTCAGCCGGTCTCTTATGTTCTCCATTATTCTTCAACTGCGGGAACTTTGATGTTCTCGTTTGGGCAATGGAGACCATAGAGACCTGCATTCACTCCAAAAGGAAGTGTCAAATGTGCTGAACTGTGGTCCTTCTGGAATACGTCCCACGAGATGGTTTTGCGAGAGATTTAACACTTCAAGGGCGGTGATGCGTGCAAGACTTTGTGGGATCTCTCCTGATAGTTGGTTCCAAGATAGGTCTAATGACTCAATCTCTATCAGATTCCCCAGAGATGTTGGGTTTGGACCAATGAGCTGTTGGCGGACAAGTTTGAGAACTAATTAGCGAGTTAAGACACCTATTGACGTTTGGAATCTGATCCTTGAGTGTGTTATTGGGACAGATCATACTAATTATGTAGTCAACCGAAATTTGTGGAAAATCTTGATTCAGCCCCTTCACCGCAACAATAAATGAGTAATAGTTACCACCCATGTATAGATATTCTGGTGTTGTGCTGCTTTTAACAACATTCTTCATGGAATTGAAAATTTGAAAATATTTTGCAAGGAGTTGACCTACAAACCCATTATGAGATAAGTCAAGAATTTGAAGACTTGGAAAAGGGGATTCATCGGTTGACGAGGGTTGAATGTGTCCATGAAAGTTATTTGATTTGAGGACAAGAGCCTGCAAATTTGGAAGATCCTCTAAGCATCTAGGGAATGTACCATTCAAATGGTTGTTTCCGAAATCAACTACTTTCAAGGATTGACATTTGGACAAGGAACTTGGTACTTCTCCTTCTAATTGATTTCCTTTTAAAATAAGCCCCTGTAACAATTCACAGTCATCGTAATAAACTTGGAATCGTTCCTTGAAAACTATTGCTTCCCGCATATCTATCATTCTTAAGAGATGAGATGATATTTCAAAGATTGTGAATCAATCCACTTAAAGCAATTATCAGGACTTATCCAAATACTGTTAGAGTACTAATTTGCCAAATATTGATGGTGGGAATGGTCCATGAATCATGTTGGACTGCAGATATAGTTAATAGTCGGGCCATTGGAAAGTGTGGCAAGCCTGTTATTAAAGTTATGTGAGAGATTGATTTAAAGAAACCACTCACTGCCTCCTTTCTCTCCTGCCCAACTGAGAATTTGAGCCAAGGATTTGTTGGTTAGATGGATCTAACATAAGAAGCTGTTTCATGGTCTCGAAATGAATTGGGAAAACACCTTGGCTTGCAAGAGGCCAATCTTAACCATATTAAAACCAGGTTGACATTATGATTGGCATTCTTTATTGGTAACTGAGAAAAACGTTGTTATGAGGAGATCGAGACGTTCAAGGTTTCTGAGGCTTGTTAACAATGTATCCAACTCCCATTCACCACTAAAATTATTAAATGAAAGGTACAGTTTAGTGAGGTTGGTGAGTTGTTGAAATGTTTGCATATCAGTATGGCCAACCAACTGATTGTAACTGAGGTCTAACTCTTTTAATGGATGGGAAAGAGCAAAGACTCAAAAGGATACCTTTCCTTTCAACATGTTTTCATTTAGGAGAGTTTTTCTATAGAGGGGGAAGTAAACAGCCAAGATGGCAATGTCCCATTAAGTTTGTTAGATGACAAATCAAGATAAGTAAGTTGCGTTAGATTCACTGAGATTTCGGAAGGGATATCGCCTTTGAAACCGTTAAGTGATAAGTCGAGTGTTTCTAAAGATCGAAGACTGAAAATGTATTGAGGTAATTTTTTGCATCTCAGTGTGGTTGAAGATTAGTAATTTAAGAAGAAGAGATGTTTAAACTGGTAGTTAAAACCAAAGAGAGTAATAACATCACCAAGTGAAAGTTTTATTCCATTTAAGTAACTTTATGAATCAGTTGATGAAATCAGTGGTTCTAAGCTTCAAATCAAATTGATTGTTAACGTTAAATAATAGTTTGTAGAGAGATCAGAGAGACCAATTTATGAAGGAGTGTGAATATCGGTGGGACTGGCAGAAAACCCACTCATTCTGAGAGGTTGAGATGTGTGGAGACTATTTGAACTACCGTCAATTTGACTTGGAATTTGGGAAGGAAAACCGTTCGGAAAGTATTGAAAGCAAGGTTGTGTTTTTGGAGATGCGGAAGGTTTGAAGAGGATCTGTTAGGATGAATCGGTACTATTAGCATTCCGTAATACGTCAATACTGAGAACGTCCGGTCAAGGGGTACACAAAACTCCTATCAGTTACAAGCATTTGTACTTGTTATTAGTTCTTCATTATTGGATGATAACTAGAACAAGCCAAACATGGACAGCGGTAATTCAGGTAATCATACTTGGTGGAGGACAGGTTTTTGTTTAAAAAGAGGAAGCAAAGCTTCTCAACTTTGTTCTTTAGAGCAATTTATGAAATTTTATTCATACTGAAGAGAGCAAACTGATGAAAAAATAAAGAAGAGAGATTAATATGCAAAGCTATTTTAAAAATTATTCATGGCGTTTTCATATTCTTAATTTGCACATCATCATTCACCTTGCTACGAATATAGGAGTATATATATATACTTAAGTTCATCTGTATCAGCAGAATCTAGACCAGTCTTCCCCCAAAAGAAGACGGTATTCATTAGCATGTAACGTCGTCCACAGCACGCGTCTTGGATAGTATAAATCGAGTGGTAAGTAGTTTGTTGTGTGCTTTTGGTGAAGTTGGTTGGTGAAGTTGGTTCTCTAAATTAATTGAATAAACATACTCTTCAGTTTTGATGTTACCAGCACAACTGATAAACCAACTTATGTTTATAATCTAAAGAATCTGGATTGTACAAATCGTTTGACTCGATAGGCTTATAAATTTCATTTCATTTTTTATTGTGCAAAATTTTAAACTTTAAACCTCATGGATCAGTCGGTCAAAAGATCCGAAAACATATGAATATGATTACCAAAAATAAAAAAAACAACTTCAAACTGACATAGCAAAAAACAACATTCTTTCATTAGAACTTTTTTAGGTTAATTTTATTGAGGTTTCATTATTGCGCTTAGAATTAACTGAAACTTCCCAAACAAATGCTTGTATAGTGACCAAAGTGTTTTTATCTCAATGGTACCGGCCTCTTGTTGTGTGAGGAGCTCCCCAACCTAACGGTTGTAGGCTCAAGTCCTGCTTTGGAGGTGTGAGATAATTTGTAGTGTAAGTATCGTGAGATAGTTTCCGTTAAAAAATTGCCTGCGTAGCATTTTTTTGAGGTTTACTGGTTTATTTCTGGTGTGGGTCTTAATGTTTGTGTTCTTTGTATGCATAGACTTTCATATGGTTAATTTTTTTTGAATTTGTATAAGATAAATTTATTGGTGTTTCTTTGCTCTTTACGTTTAATAAAATATTGATTTATGAAACCAACTCACGATCTAAATTTATTTATGACTGTAAGTTCCTTTCTTACTTTAGTTATAATTGTTCTTTCTATGTTTTATATGTAAAACTTTTTAAACGACCAAGTCATGAATAATTAGACTCTCGATTTAAAAGCACAGTGATTCTTGTAGCAATAAACAAGAACTTTCGATTATGGGGATTTCTTTAAATTCAAGTTGTGAACATTGCTCTACCAAAACACCTTACTTGATTTAATGACTCGAACACAATTTCACTCTCTGTTATCAGCTGCGAAACAAAATTAAATGACGGATGTTATGCACCACAGGCTAGACAAACCTATATTCTACATAGAAAACCAGATGTGATAGCCTTCTTAAGATAAGTTCAACTCTACACATAAATAATAGCCAAATAAGTTGGGCTACAAAAAAACTTTTTCGACGTTATGCTGGAATGCCTGAATGCTTGAAATAAGTTCCACGATTAAAACATATTATAATTGTCACTGTCAATGCAATGAAGAGAGTTGATGGGGATAAAAATGTTTGTGACCAACAACTTTTGAAGTATCTACATTGCGTTTTGTTATAGCTTCCTGATGATCTGTTTCTGCTAATTTATAGCATATGCAGTTTAAATAAGCAACCCGAAAGACCCTCTTAAAATGCAAAGTGTGATTACTTGTTGAAAGATTACTTGGTTGCGCTATGTTCTATATCCGTATTTCTCACTCTTTGTTAATGTGCTATTAGTATGTTTGGTTTGTAAATTTGATAGAAAACTGTAATTTATTGCTGTTAAAACAAAATTGAGGAGGCGTTTGGATTTTCTTTTTTAATGTCATGACTCATGAATAAGTTAAGATTGTGCATTTGCAATGAAATTTTAGAAATTTCAGCCACGAGTTGACAACTATGATTACATGACTTGTATCTACAACCCCTAACAATGCTTGACTACAAATGCAATATCAATGTTGCATGAAGATGCAACTCTAGAGCTAGTTTACTTTGTTGCTGAAAAGATCGCCACAATACTATAGGTCTATGTTGGTCATGCTTTTCTTTCAAATTTTATAACGAGCATTTTTGTTGACACTTTTTCTGTTGTCGATGCCCTAACATAACATCTGTTGACAGTTGACCAACTGGTCAAATCACTTTCCGATAACAAGAAACAAGAGGGTGATGGTTATGAAAAGAGTATTGGTTAGTACATTGGTGTAAACTTGATTTTCTTGGATAGTCTTAGGCAAATTATGGTTACTGTCAAACATAGTATTTGTAATTTAGATTTTCTACCGATCTTCTTACATTTGTAATTACAATATAATGCTAATTTTTGTTACTTGTCATAATGTATGATGCAGTTATCATTTTTTTTTTAAAAACAACTAATCGGTTTTATAACATTTCCAAGTTAGAAAATAAGCTCATTTGACCTGAAAATGTCAAAGTATTCTCTTTGGAATAAAATGTTGAATATATGCCATGATAATTTGTTTTGTTACAGATGCACTAGACATCCTTTTATGACTATTTTTTGCATGAAATTTATGACCTCGATTTTGTGTATCTTCAAGCAGGCCTACTTTGCTGGAATAAGTCGAGGCTCCGGTGGGTTGACCATAAAAATTCAGATAACAGAATAAAAACTCAAGAACCCGCTTTAAGGTTTCATTATTTCTATCACTCGTGTACTTTTTATATATCTTGTGAAGTCTAGTCCTGTTTCTTTTTACAGTTCCATAAGAACAATAATTTGTTTTGCTGCAAAATGCCAAATGTTTAAGGTATTCTTCAATGATAAGCAAAAAAAGGAATTTTTCTTGAATGATAGAAGTTTGTGACATACAGAAATAGAAACATTTAGCTAACACTAAACGTTGAAAACTTGATAGGACAAAGGATCTACAGATTTTTGCAATGATAACCAATTTAATCCATGATGTTTGATCAGCTGGTTTTTGAAGTAGGAATGCTACATATGAAAGCTTACTTTGCACCAGTAAAAACTTCCCGAAGTCAATTCCTCTTTCTGTAAGTCTCGATTTTTCATTTTCTTTAAGCTTTTAGTTAGAGTTGACAAAATAGGCACGTATGGCGGGTTAAAAGGGTTCTGGTCAAATTGTGTTACGTATGGTACATGCTGTGTTGTTGACCCCAAATACTTTCTGTCCAAAATGATTAGAGAAGTTACATTATTTCAACTAAAGACTAATTAGTAGAATAAAACGAGTAAGGTTTGTGTGCACTAAAAATAATATACTTTGTGCAACTTGTGACTTGTTTGACCCGTTTAAACACTTACATAACCAAAACGACCCATTGACAAGTAAATGGGGCAAAACCTACAGACTTTAGTTTCTCTATATTCAGTTCATGCACTTCACGTAATCTTCTGAATCTGCCAACTAACTTGCACACGTCGACATTTAGGAAATGGTTGGATTGTTGGTGGACATATGGGAGCATGAAGGATTGTATGATTAAACTACATCAATGCCAGATACATGTGAATTCTTTGTTAGTCGAAAGTCTCTATGTATATAGCATTTCCAAGAATGATAATGTCAATGCTAGTGAACCTTATACCCTACCTGCAAATGTCAATGATGGTGAACCTCATACCCTGCCTGCAAATTTCAATGATAGTGAACATGATACTCTGCCTGCAAGTGTCAGTGCTAGTGAACATGAGATTGTGGCTTCTATTGTTCAAGAATTGTTGAGCATGAACTATGACTTTGATCCATTTGAAGATAATGTGACTGCAAGTGTGAATGAACAAACAAGTTTCAATGAATAGCCAAGGGATACTGTGAATGAACAACCAAGTTTCAATGGTACTGAAAGGGATAGGTACAACATCGTCTATTTATTTATATAGATACTAATTCATGCTTTCATTTTGATATTAATAATCTTGTGCATATATATGTTTATTTTTTAAACAATATATATGTTGTATTTTTAAAATATAAAGTATAAGGATACAAAGTCTAAGAGGTTATTTGTTTATTTGTTTTAAGTAGTTAAAAAAAAGTGGAAACTTATAAATTTTCACTTAACTCTATATTACTGTATTTATTTAAAATTTAACCACTAAAGTTTTATTAATTATCTCATTTGGCTCCCATTTTTTTTATTTTAACTGCCCACTTGGTCATATTCACAACATAACTCTCTCGCCCGAGCTTGGTCCTTGGGTCAACTAACGGGCAGAGTTTTGGGTTTCTTTCTATACTTTCATGGTAATTCAAGAGGATCTTCACCAAGAGAGAGGACACAACCTAGACTCATGGCTCGGTATTTTACCTTAATTTTGGCGCCATCCGTGGGATTTATTTATCTCATCTAAGCTATGAGGAGAATGACGGAACCATCTGGAGGAGGATAGACGATAGGTACAGCGAGAGGAACTCCCCCCTCTCACTACAGGAGAGTATTGAACGGGCACATTTCGGAACTATTAATGTTCCATAATCAAAGATTCCAACGAAAGGAACAAGGATGATCCGATTACGTTCTGGATTCTCTTTGGGAACAGACAATATATCTCTAAAAGAAGGTGTGTTGCAAGAGGAAAAGATGTCGGCTGAGGGAGGACTCTTCTTAGCAAGCCTTCAAGGAAAAACTAAAAACACCCTTAAAGGAGGAATCATTGAGTTCGCTTGGGGAATATGTTATGCTACCAACATCTCGCTGTATGTTGGGTTACTGACCAGCCGATCATTTTAAATCGTTTTTTCGATGGCAGCAAACTCAGGAGACAGGCCCTTGCGGTATGGTGTCGAATGTTTCAGCAAACATTGGTACGGAAGGAGCAGGGCTGCGTTCGAGAGTCTTACCAATAGAATCAAGAATGGTAATCAACTAAGGGATGCATTCACTAACTGATACTAATTAGGATGGGGTGTTAAAAGAGCCCATGGATCACCAAGGTTGTGAGAAGGGCTAACGAGACCCTACCGAGTCTCAAAGAAGAGTGGACGGTTGGAAAATACTGGTCTATCATGGGTGTCTGGAGGTCGTTGATATGATGTTGGTAGGCATAAGATTATTACGGCGCATAGCGAACTCAATGTTCCTTCTTGTGTGGGCGTGTTTTTAGTTTTTCCTTGAGGGCTTGCTTAAGTCTCCTCCGACGACATCTTTTCATCTCGCCAACACGTCGCTTCTTTTAGAGGTTATATTGTCTGTTCCTAAGTCTAGACGTCATCGGTTAGCTTGTTCTGTCGCGTTTTTTGTAAATCTTTGATTATGGACTTTATTGCGAAAATGTGCCCGTCAATCTGCTCCTTTGTGTGGTGTGGAGGGGGAGTTCCTTCATCGCTCGTATCGATCCGTCCAGCCTTTTCCAGATGGTTCCGTCATTCTATCTTAGATGGTATGATGTGATCATTAAATCCCACGGGATGGCGCAAACTGTTAAATGGTAAGAATACCGTGCCTATGAGGTCTTAGTGGTTGCGTTCCCTCGTCTCTGAAAGTAAGGAATGAATACCGTTAACTCGCTACCGGGATATGTTGACCTGGACAAGATGCGGGTGAGAGAGTAAGTCTGTGTATCTTTGAGCCGAGGAGACTGTTTATGGGAGCGAGGAGGCTATATAATATATGTGTGTGTGTGCGCAGTAAATGCTGTATGTTTTGAAATTAGTAAAATTCGGGGGGTTATTTATTACTAGTCGAAACACTGATAGAGATGTACATTTTATTGGCATGTAGATAGACGAACCTTTCGTCATGTCTCTATCGCATGTGTCTTAGATGGTGACATCTCTTGTAGTTGACATCAATAGTTTAATAGTGTTTTAAGTCACTATTTTCTGTGTTTATGGTGACCGTTATCTCTTTGGGAAAGAGTTGGGCCATGTAGGTCTCTGAAATGAGTCAGCGCTTTGTTGTTTTACTAGGCTGAGTCTTGTACTACGTTACGGAACTTCTATGACCCGTTCGGATCTTGTGGCCCTTTTCGGACTTGAGTAGTTGCAGGTCTGGAAGATTCGATTGGCTTGAGTGGTTCGCGTGTTGCTTTGTGTTGGCCCCATTCGGGCTATTCGCTGTCGGCATTATTCGAGGGACAATATGTTTATTTTTTAAACAATATATATGTTGTATTTTTAAAATATAAAATATAAGGATACAAAGTCTAAGAGGTTATTTGTTTATTTTTTTTATGTTGTTAAAAAAAGTGGAAACTTATAAATTTTCACTTAACTCTATATTACTGTATTTATTTAAAATTTAACCACAAAAGTTTTATTAATTATCTCATTTTTTTAAGTTTTTGTTTTCATAAATTTGACACATTATTTTATGTGTTTTTTCTCCACCAAATTTTATTTAATTTTGACCAAATTGGATTCAATTTTGAATTTTTTTTAACTTCTCAGATCACATGATTTTGCATACGTGTCAAAAATCAAACGCTTTGATTATTCTAATTTTTTTTATAAAATCAAATCTTATAAAAAACTCCGAAATAATGTAATTCTTTTATTATATAAAGATTCAACATTATCAAACGGTTCAAATCAACAATATATCCTAAAATTACTAGTCGTCTCTATCCATTATTCATTGAATCCAAATCTTCTACTTTATTGTATCCATCTTTAAATATACCTTAATAACACGTATACAACAAAAATATAAATAAAATGTGACAAATTAAGATGGAAACGAGCCGAGTGAGCCGAGCATAAGCCTATCAATGCTCGAGCTCGACTAGTTTATAAATATAAAGCTTGAGCTTGGGCTTGAGCCTTATATTTGGAGCTCGAGCTCGCTTGTCAAAATTTTACAAGGTCGAGCTCGAGCTCGCTTGAATGAGTAAAGTTTAAATGAAACTAGGCTCGTTAATCACACTAGGTTTGAGCTGTTTATTTCTTTTAAGTTCGTTTATGCGTAGCTATACGTATAGACAATATGTATACATAGTCCATTTAGAAAGTGTTATATGACTGCATAATTCAAAAGGTGTCAGCTCCGCTCCAAAACTTCTTTAGGCAATGGAGGTAGCCATTTTAACAACTTGATGAGATAAGAGAACAAGTGAAACACATTCCTTTTTTTTAAATTATGTTGTCTACAACACATACCTTCCATCAGCTTAGTGGCCCTTCATAAACAAAATACCTTGCAACATAAACCAATGGTTCATATGCATGCCAAAGCTGTACCGAACTGGAGTATCTAAAGTAATTTAGTCTCATAATCAATTCATCGTGGGCAGATTAAATGCAATATGGCAAACAATGTTACTTGAAAACCTACAACCCGATACTTTTAGTTTCCTCTAAAACACATCACATACATCTGATTTGCTGCTTTTATTACTAAAAGAAAACATTACTGAATTGCCATTAAGGTCAAAAACATTGATCACCCTCACCAGAGACCAAGTAAATTTATTACTATATCAAAGAGACAAAACGCGAACATCATAATTCAGAAATACAACCGCACAATTCAGAAACTTCCAGCTCCACCCCAAAATCCTCTACCTACATCCTAAATTGTTTTTGAGCAAGAAAATTTATCGAGTAAGACATATTGCAAAATTTGATGAAATAAGATAACATGTGAAACACCGTACCTTTAATAAAATCATTTCCTGATATATTTGTGTCTTCTCTTCTTCTTCAAGGCTATGCTCTGTGCTGCATCAACAATTGCATTGAACCACTTGACTTTTCTTATTGACAACATGAGATATCCCATCACCAATCCGGCTAATGTTCCACATCCATATCCCAACGTCACCACTTTCCATGTAAATCCGCTCTCATCCCGGTCATCATATTCTCCATCATCTTCAACTTGCGGGGAACTTTGATGTTCACGTTTGGGCAATGGAGACCCATAGAGACCTGCATTCCCTCCAAAGGAAGTGTCAAATGTGCTGAACTGTGGTCCTTCTGGAATACGTCCCACGAGATGGTTTTGCGAGAGATTTAACACTTCAAGGGCGGTGATGCGTGCAAGACTTTGTGGGATCTCTCCTGATAGTTGGTTCCAAGATAGGTCTAATGACTCAATCTCTATCAGATTCCCCAGAGCATGTGGGATTGGACCAATGAGGCTGTTGTGGGACAAGTTGAGCACTATTAGCGAGTTAAGACCACCTATGACGTTTGGAATCTGTCCTTTGAATGTGTTATTGGACAGATCAATAATTGTGTAGTGAACCGAAATTTGAGGAAAATCTTGATTCACCCCTTTCACCGCAACAACGAATGAGTAATACTTTCCACCCGTGTTTAAATATTCTGGTGTTGTGCTGTTTTTAACAACATTCTTCATGGAATTGAAATATTGAAAATATTTTGCAGGGAGTTGGCTTACAAAAACATTATGAGATAAGTCAAGAACTTGCAGACTTGGAAATGGGAATTCAACGGTTGAAGAGGGTTGAATGCGTCCATGAAAGTTATTTGATTTGAGGACAAGAACCTACAAATTTGGAAGATCCTCTAAGCATCTAGGGAATGTACCATTCAAATGGTTGTTTCCGAAATCAACTACTTTCAAGGATTGACATTTGGACAAGGAACTTGGTACTTCTCCTTCTAATTGATTTCCTTTTAAAATAAGCCCCTGTAACAATTCAGTCATCGTATAAACTTGGAATCGTTCCTTGAAAACTATTGTTCCCCATATCTATCATTCTAAGAGATGATATGATATTTCCAAAGCATTGTGGAATCAATCCACTAAAGCAATTATCAGACATATCCAAATACTTTAGAGTACTAATGTTGCAAATTGATGGAGGGAATGGTCCATGAATCATGTTGGACTGCAGATATAGTTCTAATAGTCCGTACCATTGAAAGTGTGGCAAGCCTGTTATAAAGTTATGTGAGAGATTTAAAGAAACCAACTCACTGCCTCCTATCTCCCCTGCCCAATGAGGAATTTGGCCATGGATTTCGTTGTTAGAGAGATCTAACATAAGAAGCTGTTTCATGGCTCGAAATGAATTTGGAAACACCTTGAGCTTGCAAGAGGCCAATCCTAACCATATAAAACCAGGGTTGACATAATGATTGGCATTCTTTATTGTAACAGAGAAACCGTTGTATGAGAGATCGAGACGTTCAAGGTTTCTGAGGCTTGTTAACAGTGTATCCAACTCCCATTCACCACTAAAATTATTATATGAAAGGTACAGTTTAGTGAGGTTGGTGAGTTGTTGGAATGTTTGCATATCAGTATGGCCAACCAACTGATTGTAACTGAGGTCTAACTCTTTTAATGATGGAAGAGCAAATGACTCAAAAGGTACCTTTCCATTCAACATGTTATCATTTAGAGAGAGATATTCTATAGAGGGGGAAGTAAACAGCCAAGATGGCAATGTCCCATTAAGTTTGTTAGATGACAAATCAAGATAAGTAAGTTGCGTTAGATTCACTGAGATTTCGGAAGGGATATCGCCTTTGAAACCGTTAAGTGATAAGTCGAGTGTTTCTAAAGATCGAAGACTGAAAATGTATTGAGGTAATTTTTCTTGCAATCCAGTGTGGTGAAGATTTAGTAATTTCATAGAAGAAGAGATGTTAAAACTGGTAGGTAAAACCAAAGAGATATTAACATCTCCAAGTGAAAGTTCTTCCAAATTAGTAACATTATGAATCAGATTGATGAAATCAAGTGGTCTAAGCTTCAAATCAAATGATGTAAACGTTAAATAATAGTTTGAAGAGAGATCAAGAGAGACCAATTTATGAAGGAGTGTGATATCCGGTGGGACTTGGCCAGAAAACCCACATTCAGAGAGGTTGAGATGTGTGAGACTATTTGAAAACCTTCCAATTTGACTTGGAATTTGGGAACCGTCGAAAGTATTGAAAGCAAGGTTGAGTTTTTGGAGATGCGGAAGGTTGAAGAGGGAGCTGTTAGGATGAATGGTACCTTGTAGCATTCCGCAACTAACGTCAATACTGATAACGTCACCGGTCAAGGGGTCACACAAAACTCCATCCCAGTTACAGCAATCTGTACTTGTGTTCCAGTTCATCATTATTGGATGATAACTAGAACCAAGCCAAACATGACAGCGGTAATTCAGGTAATCATAATTGGTGGAGGACAGGTTTTGTTTAAAAAGAAGCAAAGCTTCACTTTGTTCTTTAGAGCATTTATGAATTTTATTCAAACTGGAAGAAGCAAACGTGATGAAAATAAAGAAGAGAGATAATATGCAAAGCATTTTTAAATTATTCATTGCGTTTTCAATTTTAATTGCAATCAACATTCACTTGCTACGAATATAGGAGTATATATATATACTTAAGATCATCTGTAACAGCAGACTCTAGACCAGGTCTTCCCCCAAAGAAGACGCGTATTCATTGTAACAGTCTTCCCACAGCACGCGTCTTGGATAGTATAAATCGAGTGGTAAGTAGTTTGTTGTGTGCTTTTGGTGAAGTTGGTTGGTGAAGTTGGTTCTCTAAATTAATTGAATAAACATACTCTTCAGTTTTGATGTTACCAGCACAACTGATAAACCAACTTATGTTTATAATCTAAAGAATCTGGATTGTACAAATCGTTTGACTCGATAGGCTTATAAATTTCATTTCATTTTTTATTGTGCAAAATTTTAAACTTTAAACCTCATGGATCAGTCGGTCAAAAGATCCGAAAACATATGAATATGATTACCAAAAATAAAAAAACCACTTCAAACTGACATATCAAAAAACAACATTCTTTCATTAGAACTTTTTTAGGTTAATTTATGAGGTTTCATTATTAGCGCTCTAGAATTAAACTGGAAACTTTCCCAAACAAAAGCTTGTATATATGACCGAAAGTGGTTTTTTATCTCAATGGTACCGCTCTAACAAGCCTCAAAAGGATTGTTGTTTGAGAAGCTCCCCAACCTAGAGTTTGTAGGCTCAATTCCTGCTTTAGAGGTGTAGAAAATTGTGAGAATATAGTATCGTGAGATAGTTTCCGTTAAAAAATTGCCTGCGTAGCATTTTTTTGAGGTTTACTGGTTTATTTCTGGTGTGGGTCTTAATGTTTGTGTTCTTTGTATGCAGACTTTTCAAAAGGTATTTTTTTTTTGTATATATATAGATAAATTTATTGGTGTTCTTTGCTCTTTCTACGTTTACATAAACTATTTGAATGAACCAACTCACGATCTAAAATTTATTTATGACTGTAAGTCCTTCTTCCTTAGTTATAATGTTCTTTCTATGTTTTATATGTAAACTTTTTAAACGATCCAAGTCATGAACTAATTAAGACCTCGATTTAAAAGCACATTGATCCTGTAGCAATAAACAAGAACTATCGATGGGATTTCTTTAAATCAAGTTAGTGAAACATTTGCTCTACCAAAACCACTTACTTGATTAATGAACGAACACACCTTTCACTCTTGTCTCAGCTGCGAGTTAAACTCGCAACAAATTAATTGACGAGTTATGCAACACAGGCTAGACAAACCTATATCTACATAGAAAACCAAAAGTGATAGGTTAAGACAAGTCAACTCATACACATAAATAAGCAAAAGTTGGGCTACAAAAAAACTTTTTCGACGTTATGCTGGAATGCCTGAATGCTTGAAATAAGTTCCACGATTAAAACATATTATAATTGTCACTGTCAATAGCAATGAAAGACGATTAGATCGGGGATAAAAATTGTTGTGACCACACTTTTTGAAGTATCTACATTGTCGTATTTGTTATAGCTTCCTTGAAAATCCTGTTTCCCTGCTAATTTATAGCATAAGCAGTTTTAAATACGCAACCCAGAAAGACCTCATAAAATGCAAGTGTGATTACAGTTGAAAGATTACTTAGGTTGCGCAAATGATCTATATCCGTATTTCGCACTCTTTGTATAAATGTGCTTTTAGTAAGTTTTTTTTGTAAATTTGAATAGAAAACTGTAATTTTATTGCTTTAAAACAAAATTGAGAGGCGTATTGATTTTCCTTTATTAATGTCAGACTCATGATAACGTTAAGATTGTTGCATTTCAATGACATTTAGAAATATCAGACAGTTTGACAACTATGATTACATGACTTGTATCTACAACCCCTAACAATGCTTTGATACAAACGCAATATAAATGTCGCATGAAGATGCAACTCTAGAGCTAGTTTACGTTTGTTGCTGAAAAGATCGTCACAATAATATAGGTCTACGTTGGTCATGCTTTTCTTTCTTATGCTGGAATGCCTGAATGCTTGAAATAAGTTCCACGATTAAAACATATTATAATTGTCACTGTCAATACATGACCAACTGGTCAAATCACTTTCGATAACAAGAGCAAGAGGGGTGATGGTTAATGAAAAGAGTATTGGTAGTACAATGGTGAAAACTTGATTTTCTTGATAGTACATAGGCAAAATAGGTACTTCTCCAAAACTCAGTGTATAGGATTGCGGAATAGTACAGCTCATTTAATGTCTGTATCGTTTTTGAACGTTATATAGGAACTATGAACCATGTTTGTTAGATTGCGAGCGATTTGTGATGTCCGTCTCATGTACTATTTCAATTATTGATTCTTTATGTTTTTGGATTTTTTCTTAGTACCTCATAAGGTTACTATTTACCAAAGAGGACAGGACACATTTGCGACGTTGATGCTTATACTATGTTTCATACTAAGCATGTTGGTCTGAAACAGAACAGTGGTTGCTTTGGCTGTTGTTGTTCCAAATCAATGCTAGTTATTGCTGTGGATGAACCATCAAAAGGGCTTAAAATTCAAGGCTGTTCGGTGATGAAATCTAGTGTTTCGGACGAATTTTTGAGCACAACAACATGTGATATTGATCTTGGTGCTAGTCAGTCCCCAAAAAGCATATCATCTATTGGCACCAACATCCGGACAGAATTCGTAAACCATGGCAATTTTTTTATGTATCAAACTCTACTATACTTGAAAAATACCATTATAAACGCACGGTGTCCAAATGGAGGTGGGAGAATGGGGGGTCGGGTAACGGGTCAAAACAATCACTTTTTGGTATGAGTTGACAAAAGTCTAGTTGTCCCAAAGCATATTTTGTCCAAAAACTAGATCCTTCATAAACAACTAATGGATCAAATATGGTTACATAAGTTTTAATTTTGGTTGAGGTTACGTGCATTAAAAATGCATTTCGAGAGACTTTCGATGCCTTTGATGTTTTTGACCCAGATCATTTTAGTTATCTTTTTTTACCCGTTTGACCGGTTATCGATAAACACATTCGAATCTATCCATTGACGTGGAATGTCAATGTCAGGTTTTTAATTACATTTGTAATTACTTATAATGCTAATTTATGTTACTTTTCATAATGTATGATGCAGTTATCATTTTTTTAAAAACAACTAATCGGTTTTATAACATTTCCAAGTTAGAAAATGAGCTCATTTGACCTGAAAATGTCAAAGTATTCTCTTTGGAATAAAATGTTGAATATATGCCATGATAATTTGTTTTGTTACAGATGCACTAGACATCCACTATTTTTTGCATGAAATTTATGACCTTAATTTTGTGTGTCTTTGTGCAAGCAGGCCTACTTTGCTGGAATAAGTCGAGGCTCAGGTGGGTTGACCATAAAAAGTCAGATAAAATAAAAACTCAAGAACCCGTTTTAAGGTTACATTATTTCTATCACTCGTGTACTTTTCATTCTTTGTGTTTCATATAATTTGTTAAAAGAGGGTTAGTGATAGGCAGAAACCCACTAAAGACCTAATTGCCACAGTGGATCCAAATTTGACCCAAGAACCCAGTCAAATGGGCCACGGGTGGGTTAGTATAATTCAACCAGACCCCATCACTATTTGATCGCAGGCTTTTGTTCCACGTGTGCTACAACAAGTCTTTTAATTCACAATCAATTTATTTTCATATCTTTTATTTTCTTTTTAGGACAAAAGCTACAAATGAGCAATTTACTTTTGTTTTTGTGCTAATATGAGTAACATACTTGTTAAAATATCAATATGAGTAACATACTTTCAAAAATTTACCAATATGACTAACCACTTGATATGATAAATTACACCGTTAGTAGTTAATACATAAACAATTGCACCGTTAGTCCTCAATACATAACCCAGTTAGTCCCCAACACATAACCCAGTTAGTGAGAGAAACTTCAAATGACCCGTTATATCACATTTTCACGACTCGGACTAAAAAGAGATTTTATGCAAAACGATATTCTGGACAATTTTTTAGTTTTAGCCGAGACCCGAAACTCGACAGAAAATGACCAAAATGCCCATGTTCTACAGGAACTTTGACTCTTTTTAATAAAAATGCAGATTTTGATTTTGGGTTTTAACCCGTTATTACTCGATTTTAAAACTAGCAAGCATCGCGGTAAAGTAAAACGTCATTCCGAGCAACTTTCGTGTTTCGCCGGAAGACCGAAACGGACTCAAAAGTGCTCAAAACGAGCGTTTAAATTCGTGACAGCAACTACATTATTTTCCAAATGCTGAATTTTACACTTAAAATGTCTATATCGTGATTGTGGTGGTGAGTGGTTGTGGCGGTGTCGGTGATGGGTGATGGGTGATGGGTGGTAGTGGTGGTTATTTATTTGCTTTCATTGTTTGTACATTGTTTATTGTTGTACGTTTGTTAGTGACTATAGTAACTTGGTACCTGTGGCAAGTAACTCACACACAAACAAACTATGGTGTGCATGAATACGTTCGGAAAAAAGTGTTATCACGTCATTACTTTTTTTTATAATTTAGAACTTATAACTCAATAAAAAACGCCCTCTATTATAAGTCAAGTTATAAGAGCGTTGGGTGTAATAACGCCGGCAACGGCGTTGGGCTGCGTTGCCCGGCGTTACTACACCGATTGCCGGCGTTACCCAACGGCGTTGGCCGGCCAACGTGCGTTGGGGTAGTTTTTTTATAAAAAAAATCATTTTACCCCCCCCCCCCCCCCAAACGGCTACTTTATATTTTACATATTCCCCCCGCCAATTTAGAAAAGTTATCAACTTTAGCAGCCCCTAACGGCTAGTTTCAAAAAAAAAAAATTCACTTTTTTACCCCCCTCAAACGGCTAAATTTTTTTTAAAAAAATTTCATTTTACCTCCCCCACGCCCCCCCCCTCCCCCCCCCCCACCCCCCCCCCCCCCCCCCACCCCACACACACAACTCACTATATATACAACACATTACCAAATACAAATTCACATACAAATCCATCACTCTTCAAATACAAATATACATTTTTTTAGCAATAAAAAAATGTCCGAATTTCTCACTCTTCAAATACAAATATAATTTTTTTTTCGTCATATTTTTTATTTCGTAATGTTTTTTTATTTTGTAATGTTTTTTTTATTTCGTAATGTTTTTTTTAATTTCGTGATGTGTTTTTTTAATGTAATTTGTATGTTTAATTATGAATGAAATGGTTAGTTTGTTAAACGAATGAAATAATTGTTTAGGGGGTTTTATGAAAATAAAGAGGTGAGTTGTGTTATTTGGTGTTATAATAAGGGGAGTGGTGTTGGTGTTGGTGTTGGTGTTATGCTGATGTGGTGCTGACGTGGCGGAAAAAATATGGTGTTATGGTGTTACTACACCTAGCACTCTAAGACACCTATGGATCCCATATTTTATTTTTTTCTTTATTTATTCAAATAAAATAACACATTAAACTAAAGTTAAAATTTCTTTACCGATTATGTACTCGATTGTTTTTACAGCATTTGGTATTTGGCGGAGAATAAGGCATCGGTCTCTTTCTCATTCGTAGCGTTTTTGGTGGGCTTTTGACTGTCTTTTCAAAAAATTAAATGTCCGAGCCTCTGAAACATCTTTTCGGCGACTGACATTTTCTTTACCGAGGTTGCACTCGATTGTTTTTACTGCATGTGTTGACGCATGTCTTCTACACACTTTTCTTTAAAAATCGTTCGTTTCTTTAGTGGGGCACCTGTACGACCCATATTTATTGACCTTTAATATAAATAGATACTTTTTTTTCCTTTTTCTTTTTTACTGTCCCCTTTTTGCAAAAAACTCTCCACTTCTTCTTCGGCATAAACCCTAATCCTGAAGAACTGCTCGATTTCCACATGTTTGTTCTTTTCACACGTTTATTCTTTTTATTTTTTTCTTTCTTCTCGTCATGTCGAAGCGAAACCTTAGGTCCATTACTTGCTTCGTTACCAAAAGGAGTTTCTTGACTTTGCCGAGGATTTTGATATTGCCATGTGTTATGATCTGGTATGTCCTACTGCTATTCAAACAGTCGTGGACGCTCCAGAGGGTTACATGATGCTATATCTGTTCTTATTTACCATTGGTACTTATGTATTGATGTCTTTGAGTATTTCAAATGTCAATTTTCTTTGCTAAACCCTTTTTGGAGTTGCACGTTTGACGTCTTTTGTTGTGACTTACAAAGCATATGAAGGGGAGTCTTCCTTTCCCCTTTTGAGATCTTTATGTTGTGTCGGCCCAACAGGTAGTTGGCTTACTTTCTAAAAGAGGTCCGACTCTTCCATTCCCCAAATATTTGAGAGCTCCATGTTCAATATCTTAAACTGGAAATCTAAATTCTTCTTTGTTGGAGAGTCGTTTGTTTCACAGGAGCGTCCCATTTTGGTGACTTCGTTACGCCATGATCTTGGCATGCTCATCTTTTCTTACCCTAATGAACCTTTGATGAGATCCTTCGTGATCAACTTTATCGTCATCCTTTTGAGGCTCAAACATTTTTGGAGCATATCCTGTACCTTGCTGGTCTTGTTGGTTCTTGGCATGAGACTCCCAACAAGCCTTATATCTTGGGAATCAGGTCATTACCTTCTCTGCCAAGCATGCAGATATCCATGTTGTTTTCGGAAGACCCTCCGTCCATGTCGCGAAGCATGAACAAGATGAAAATTAGGATGAAGGCAATGCTCGTCCTGATAATCATAAAGTTATCAATGTTGATGATGACGAAGTTTCGTTTTAAGGGGTTGACCCCGGTGTTGCTAAGAGAGTGGTTCAATGGAGATCAATCATGGCTGCTCTTAATGTAACACCCCTAAAATTTCAACAACGCAGCGGAATACCACTTGGGGTGCTATTTCATAATACACAGCGCTAGATACAAGAGAACGACCTCTAAATGTGTCGTT
>BQNB010072201.1:0-32513 GCA_026074375.1 Tanacetum coccineum
TAGATTAAGCCCATTTTAGCTTATTCTCTTTAGTTTAGAGCTTATTTAAGCTTATTTGCATCTTAGCTTAAAATTCCTTATGTTTTATAGCTTTTTAAGTTTTCTATCATTCTAGCTTAATTTAGTGCTTATTTTTGTTCAAATGTACTTATAAGGTGTAGTTAAGCTCCTGTCTTAGCTTATTACTTTTTTTTGTTTGCTTATTAGGCTTAAATTAGCTAACACTTAGCATTTTATGGTTTAGTAGTGTTTAGCTTATTTCTGTCACTTTTGCTAGCTTATTTCGTGCTTATTTTTTATCTATAAAAAGTGCTTTTGTAAAAATTGCTTATTTAGTGCTTTTTTAAAAAGTTGTAAAAAATAGCAAAAACAAAAACATTTGGGATTAAGGGAAGTCCTAGCTGAGCAAGGCTCGAACCCGGGACCTCACCCTTATCACTAAACGTTTTACACACAACACACTCTACCAACTCGCCCTGGGGTCTTTTTCGGTTTAAGTTTACACAATTAATCTTTTATAGTAGTTTTGGCCCTTTAGCTTATAAGCCACTTTTAGCTTATTTCACAGCTTATTCGATAAGCTGTTTTTCCCATCTTATTTTTATTAGACTCCTCATTGTTCAATGAACTTTTGCTAATTTTTTTAGAATTTTTATAATTAGTTTAGTATTTTTAAACATTTAATTTTATTAAAATCATTTTTAATTCATAAAAAATTTTAAAAAAGTTAAAAAATTATAATTCTTTTTTAGAAAATTTTCTTTTAACATTTAGAACCTAGGAAAATTAGATTTGCTTTCGTAGGGTTAAAATTGCAAAATTTGTTTTTTTTAAAGAACGGGATTGAATCCCGTTCATGTTTTTAGTGATTTTAAGCTTAAATCTTTTTCGTTTTTAGTCTAGTTTTCTTTGTCATAGCTTTTTAGTCTATTAAGACTTATAAAAACCAAAAAGATCATTTTA
Source organism: Tanacetum coccineum (assembly GCA_026074375.1). NCBI lineage: Eukaryota > Viridiplantae > Streptophyta > Magnoliopsida > Asterales > Asteraceae > Tanacetum > Tanacetum coccineum. The sequence continues at coordinate 964 of BQNB010072201.1, forward strand.
GGTCTTAATTTAGTTAATTTAGGGTTTTTAGGTCCCGTTTAGGATTCTCGTTTTGCGTTTTTAGTTAAAATTGTCTTACCTTAAGTGTTTTTAAGTTTTTGCCTTAATTTTCTCGTAGTTTTAGATAACCAATCATAATCTTGTCCCATTCAAGCATCGATTCTCAAAACGCCTCTCGACCTTCAATTGCATTCCTCGTTGGGATAACGACCCGGGAATCATACTCCCGGATTACTACAATTGAGATTTTTTGATTCTTTCAATCAATTTTTGACGCCGTTGCCGGGGAGGATTGTATACGATTGTTGAGCCGTTTGACAATTTGTGTTTGAAGATCCTTCCGTGTGAAGTTATTTTGCTTATTTTCATATAAAAAAATACAAAAAGAATTTTCTTTTATTAGTATATATATATTATAAAAAAATAATAATAAAAAATTTTTAAAAATTAAAAAAATAAAAACATTGTCCATAAAAAGAAATAAAAATCACAAGTTGGTAAAAGAACACCAACATATAATACTTTCAACTGAAGTATTATCCATTAATAAGTTCCCGAACCAAAGATAAAAAACTTACCTTTTGTGTCTCTCCCGAGGTACGACTCACCTTTTAAAGTTAAACAAACTCCTTTGTGCGTTTTTCTTTTGAAGAGTTACCAAGAAGCGAGTTGATTATTAGGTTTAAGTGTCTTATCTCATTGTCCGTATTTAAAAAATTTATTGTGAATACATTGTTGAAAAAAACCAAAAAAAAAAATAGTATAAATTTTCTTTTAACATTTTAGTGCATGTGCACTCGTTCTCAATCTCGTAATTCTAACCGTCAACAACAACAAGTCAATCTAACTTTTGTTGAACCATTCAATCTTGTTGAACCTATTCCCGTAGTTACGATGGATGATACTCGTACTATGGCTCAATTGCATGGCTCAATTGCTCGAAGCACCCACCGTGGGTTACGAGGATGCCATCGTTGTGCCCGAGATCACCGCGGACAACTTTGAGCTTAAGCACGGTTTGCTTACCCTCGTTCAAAACAAACAATTTTTCGGACATGACAAAGAAGACCCTCATGCTCACATCCGTTATTTCAACAAGATCACTTCTACGATGAAGTTCCCGAACGTCCCGAGTACGTCGGTAAAGCTTATGCTTTTCTAATTTTCCCTCGAGGGGGCACCCGTTTTGGTGAAAAGAAACCCCACGATCGATTCTCACTTGGGATGATCTTGTTTCGGAAAATCATCATCAAATTCTTCCCTCCTTCCAAAACAACAAATCTTCGAAATGAAATCACGAGATTTCAACAACGATTTGATGAAACTTTTTACGAGGCATGGGACCGATTTCACGATTTCTATGGGCATGCCCACATCATGGATTTTCGGAGTTACATCAACTCGATACTTTCTATAATGCTTTGAACTCTAATGATCAAGATTCGTGAATTCGCGGGGTGGTAACTTTTTGGATAAAATGCCCCGAGATTGCCTAAGAATCATCGAGAGCAAATCCAAAGTTCGTAATTCACGTAACAAACCGGTTGTTGCCAAAGTGAGTTCGAGCTCTTCTACCCCCGGTATTTCTCCCGATGTTGCCGAACTTAAAGATATGGTGAAAGCCTTACTTCTCGATAAGAAAAACCAAACCCAAGCTCCCGCTCCCGTAAAAGCGGTCGAGGAAAGTTGTGTTACTTGCGGTGGTGCTCATTCTTACCGAAATTGTCCCGCCACCGATGGCAACGTTTATCGTGACAATATTCAAGAGTACGTCTCTCAAGCCGCCGCAGCTAATTTCAATCAAGGAAAATATGGTTTAGTAAAACCCCGATTGCTAAATCAATTCGACCTCCCGGTTTTCCTCCCGTTCAAAACCAAGGAAATAACCAAAATTGTTACAACCAAAACCGGGGGAATAATTACAACCAAAGCCAAATTTATCGACCACCGATTAATCAACCCCCGGTTCACCAAGCTCCACCTTACCAAGCTCCGGCTCCGCAAACACAAGGTGTGACAAAGACCGATTTTGAAAGCTACGTCAAGGCTAATGATGCGGTTATGAGAAACATGCAAGACCAAAACCAAAACTTGCAAAATCAAATGACCAATTTAACGGACATGCTTTCCAAATTCGTGAATTCCAATACCGCTTCTACTTCAGGTTCAGGGACACTCCCTAGTAATACCATTACTAACCCGAAGGTAGACTTGAAGGGTATTACCACCCGAAGGCGGTGTTGCTTATCAAGGGACCTATGATTCCTACTTACTTCTTATTCTCTTCCTAAAGTAGTCGGAACGTGAAACCACGAGGTGACAAAGGACTAGGGCACATACTAATAAAGGAAGCACCAAGTCGTCCAACCTCGGTGGTCCAAGTTTCCAACTCAAGTACCAAATTTTGAGCCCGTTGTTGCTCCCGTTAGTGCTCCGATGCCTAACCAGAAATCATCAATTCCGTATCCTTCGAGACGTAATGATGAAAGGCGCCGTGAAAAAGCTAACGACCAAATTGAGAAATTCTATGAAATCTTTAAGAATTAGTTTCGAAATTAGCTCTCGGATCTTTGATTTCTTATGCCAAAATTTGCCTCGACTCTTAATGATTTAATTGGAAACAAAGAAAAATTAAGTGAAATGGCTAGAACTCCGTTGAATGAGCATTGCTCGGCGGTTATCCTCAACAAGTTACCCGAAAATCTTGAAAGACCCATATGACAAATTTCTAACTACGTGTGATTTTCCCAGAATGGATGAGTGCTTAGCCTTGGCCGATCTTGGCGCTAGCATAAATCTCATGCCATTATCCGTGTGGAAAAAGCTTTCTCTTCCGGTGTCACTCTACTTGTTATGGATTTGATCATTGCGGACCCGTCGATCTACCAAACGACGGTATCTCTCCGAAGATGTCGACGTAAAAGTAGGAAAGTTCAAATTCCCGGCCGACTTTGTAGTCGTAGACTTTGATGCCGATCCCCGAGTCCCCCTAATTCTTGGGAGATCCTTCTTAAAGACCGGACGTGCTTTGATTGATGTTTACGAAGGTGAATTAACTCTTCGTGTTGGAAAAGAAGCCGTAACATTCAATCTTGACCAAACTTCTGAGTTATCCTCTTAATTACGGATTTGACGGCTGAACGAATCGACGTTATTGGTAATGGCTTGTGAGGAGTATTCTCAAGAAGTTCTCGGTTTCTCCAATGTGATCGCAAGTGGCAATCCCACTCCTTATTATGACCTGATCGTTTCTACCTCTTCTCCGACTCTCACTCCCTTCGGGGATAGTGATTTTCTTCTGGTGGAAGCGATGCTTTCCTCGCTCTGAGATGATTAACTTTACCAGAAGTTGATGACTCTTATATGACCTGGAGGGGGATATTCTTCTTCATGAATCATTTCTCAATGATGATCCATCATTACCCCCTCCTACTCAAGGAAATTATTTGCCCGAAATTCGAAAAGAACATAAAGTTTGTGAAGCTAAAACTGATAAATCTTCAATTGATGAACCTCCCAAGATCGAACTCAAGGGACTTACTCCTAATCTAGAATACGGCATTTTTGGAAGGTGAACAACAGGTTTACCGTCATAATTGCTAAAGACGTGAGTGTCGGGAAAAAGCGCTGTCATAAAGGTTTTTTGAAGTCACACAAAGCTGAGCCTTCACTTGGAAACTATTTACGATTTAGGGTATTAACCTGGAATTTTGTACATCACAAGAGTCTTATGGAAGTGGACTACAAAAAAACAGGCGGTTAAACACAAAGTGGGTGAATCCGAAAATCCACGATGTCATCAAAAAGGAGGTTGAAAAACTTCTTAACGCCAGATTGATTTACCCGATCTCGGATAGTCCTTGGGTAAGCCCTGTACATTGCGTACCGAAAAAAGGTGGCTTTACCGTTGTTGAAAATGAGATAATTCCGACTCGATTGATTACGGGTTGACGTGTATGCATTGACTACCGAATTAAAATGAAGCCAACTGTAAAGACCACTTTCCACTAACTATTTATGGATCATGTTTTATTTTTTTTTTTTATTTTTTCTTGAGAGATTAGCGGGAAACGAGTATTATTGTTTTCTCGATGGTTTCTCGGGTTACTTTCAAATTCCCATCGACCCTCATGATCAAGAAAAGACAACATTCACGTCTCCTTACGGAACGTTCGCCTACCGTCGCATGCCTTTCGGCTTACGCAATGTACCGGGCACGTTCCAAAGGTGTATGATGGCTATCTTTCATGATATGATCGAAAAAACAATAGAAGTCTTCATGGACGACTTCTCGGTCTTTGGGAATTCATTCGGAAGTTACCTCTCTCGTGTAGACAAGATGTTTCAAATGTGTGAACACACCAATCTTTGTCTAAATTGGGAAAAGAGTCATTTCATGGTTAAGGAAGGCATTGTTCTTGGCCATAAGATTTCCAAAAATAGGATTGAGTTTGATAAAGCCAAAGTCGATGTGATTGCTAAGTTACCTCATCCCACTACCGTCAAGGGTGTTCGGAGTTTTCTCGGTCATGCCAGTTTCTACCGACGGTTCATTAAGGATTTTTCCAAAATTTCCCAACCGATGACTCATCTTCTTGAGAATAATACTCCGTTCATCTTCTCCAATGAATGTATTTAAGCTTTTGAAACGTTAAAGAAAAAACTTACCGAAGCTTCAATATTGATTTCCCCCGACTGGGACCTACCTTTTAAGCTTATGTGCGATGCAAGCGACTTTGCCATAGGTGTAGTCTTGGGGCAACGTCATGAAAAAATAATTTAGGCCTATACACTATGCTAGTAAAACAATGAACGAGGCGGAGTCACATTACACCACGACGGAGAAAGAAATGTTAGCCGTGGTGTATGCCTTCAAAAAATTACGGTTACCTCATCTTGAACAAAAGCATTGTGTATACGGATCAATCCGCCTTCAAATATCTATTTGCTAAAAAAGATTCCAAGGCGAGATTGCTCCGGTGGGTTCTTCTCCTTCAAGAGTTCAAATTCAAAGTAATTGACACAAAAGGAGCCGAGAATCTCACGGTCGATTATCTTTCTCGATTAAAAAATCCGTATGAAAATGTGCTCGACCCAAAGGAGATAAATGAAAAGTTTCCTATCAAGAACTTCAATATGTGTAACTTTTCGGTGGTGACTCATGCTACCCGTGGTTTGCGATTATGACAAATTACCTCGCGGGGAATATAATTGTTAAAGGGATGTCCGTCCAAGCAAAAAGAAAAACGTATTTCAAGGACGTTAAACATTACTTTTGGGAGACCCCTGCTTGTTCAAATTATGTGGGGATCAAATGATCCGGCGGTTGTGTTGCAGGTCAAGAAGCTGTGACATCCTCACAGCTTGCCATAGTGGACCCACTGGGGGACATTACGGTGCCAACTACACCGCCAAAAAGGTTTTTGACTCAGGATTTTATTGGCCCACTATTTACCGATAATAAGAAACGGGCAATGGAAAACCTAAACTTTTTCTATCAAGATATAGGAACATCTTCATCAGCTGGTGGTCATTTAACGCAAGAAGAAGCAGCAAAAGAAGCATTAGCAATCAGAATGAGCTAAAAGTTTGCTTTATTAGAGGAAGAAAGGCCTATAATTGAGACAATGGCTTATCATGATAAATACAAGAAAATTCTCGATGAAGTTTGGAAAGACAAGGTGGAGTTAGATGGAAAGATTGTAAAAGAAGAAGAGGAAGCAGTAAAAAGGATTAAGGGTGAGGCGTTAAAAGAGATAGACAACCCTAGAAGCTTTATATTTCCCATAAGACTAGAGGGACAGGTTAACGAAAATACGTTAGCAGATACTGGGTCGGATATAAATACTATGCCTTACCGGATCTATGAACAGTTAGGGAGAGAAGATATGAAGAAGGTTGATAGAGGAATCACAATGATAAATCACACTCAGGCAGAAGCTATGGGGATTCTCACAAATGTTCTTTGTCAGGTAGGGGTCACTACCTTGATTGCTAAGTTTCTAATCTTAGATATTTCGATTGACCGTGATTCACCAATAGTTGTTGGTTATGGATTCCTGCGTACGATTGGCGGCATAGTCAATACTCCTGAGAGACTTTTCTCGATGTTTGACGGGTTTTGTCACCAAACCTTTCGTGCTGTGAGATCCGATGTTATGAGAAACGCAAAAAGTGATAGTGATGACGAGGAATATTACCAGATAAAGAGGAATAAGTTTGGAGCACCGATATATGGACCAAAGCCTACAACCCACCTAGTTATGCTCAGCCATAGTATAACCAGTATTATCAGCAGTATCTACCTCCACCACCACCGTATCCACCACAGAAGCAGCAGCAACAGGATAATGATGAGTAGTGTCAAGACGGCATGAGTTGGTTATGTGACCGCATGTTTCGGGTCACGTGTGTTCTGAAAACAATTTTTTAAACATTATTATTGTTATTAGTAGTATTATAGTGTGTAAAATGCCTCTGTTGGCATTAAAACAATATTATCGTGCTTTTTAATAATTAATTAGAATCATTGTTATTATTTGTGTCCTATACAATGTTTATATTTGCAACAGAAAAAGAAAAAAAGAAGGACGCAAGACGAAATGACGTGAACCAAAGATTCAGAATATCAATCACAATTGAAAAGTATTATTTCTCTTTCCCATTTATCTTTTTTGTTATGATTAAAAGACTTCTTGATGATCTTAGAGTTACTGCAGCTAAGGTTTGTGTTACTACTACTAGCATAAAGTTAGTGTTGTTCATTAACTCTAATGAAAAATATGCTAAGTAGTTAGTACTGCTAGTGTAACTTAGTTACTACTGCTAGTGCAACTTAGTACTACTAGTATAACTTAGTACTGCTAGTATAACTTAGTACTGCTAGTGTATATTAGTACTGCTAGAGTAAAGTTAGTACTGCTAGAGAAGATTAAGGAAAATATTCTAAGTAGTTCTATGCTAGCCCCCCCCCCCCCCCCCCCCCCCCCCCCACCCCCCCCCCCCCCCCCCCCCCCAAACACAAAATTTTTAAACCCCCCCCCCAATAAAATATATGTTAGTACTGCTAGAGTAAAGTTAGTACTGCTGAGAAGATTAAGGAAAAATTATTTAAGTAGTTCACATAAGCTTGTACATAGTTAAACGTTGTTGGTGTATAAGTTAGTACTACTAGTGTTCAGAGTTAATGTTGCTGGTACAAAGTTACAACTGCTGAAAGATAACTACTGAATGGATAAAGACTGCTCAGAGAAAAGATAAAGATTTCTTATGTGATATATATGAGATATTTTTGTTTTTATTTTTTTTTTAAAAAAAAAAAAAAAAAAAAAAAAAAAAAAAAAAAAAAACAACAAAAAGATACATATAAGTTATTTGTTTAAAAGATCATGATAGCTTAGGAAAATATTGTAATCCCATTAGGACTCCTTGGTGTATAAAAGGATGGTCCTTAGGGATAGAGGTTTAAGGTATCAAATCGAGTCATTCATAAGTTGTTATGCTTTCAAGGTTTTGTAACCTAATACTAGTAGTGTATTTCATGTTAATATATTGAATCTTTTGTTTGTTAATCTGTGTTTTCATTAGAATTACTGTTTCATTGAAGAATTCTTTGATATATAACGATTAATTCCGTATACATCTTTTATAAGGGTTATTTTTTAATCAAACAAGTTTCTATTATAGTTGTGTAGGATTTATCTTGCATAACTAAACCTTACACAAGCTAAGGAATTCAAGATCCATTGAAGTGGGATCAACAAGTGGTATTAGAGCTTGTTGCTTTGAGAAACTTTGCTAAGAAGACATGGATCAAGACTCGGTACATATGGTGGCTGCATCAAAAGTGCCTATGCTCAAACCAGGTGAGTATGAGATTTGGAGGATGAGGATGGAACAGTAAATCCAGATGATTGATTATTCTTTATGGGAAGTCATAGAGAATGGGAATGCACATCCAGTAACAAAAGTTGTTAAAGGTGTTGAGACTATAATTGCTCCTTCAACTGCTGAAGAAAAGGCATAAAGGAGGTTAGAGCTGAAGGCAAGAAGCACTTTATTAATGGGCATCCCTAATGAACATCAATTGAAGTTTAACTCCATTAAAGATGCAAAGTCATTGCTGTAGGCTGTTATGAAGAGGTTTGGAGGGAATGCTGCTCAGGGGAATCTTCTAAAGCAGTAGTATGAAAATTTTACTGCATCTAGCTCAGAAGTGTTAGATCAAACCTTTGATAGGCTTTAAAAGCTTATCAGTCAGTTGGAGATTCACGGTGAAAGTATCTCACAAGAAGATGTGAATCAGAAGTTCTTAAGAAGTCTATCACAACAATGGAACACACATACCATTACTGTTGAGGCAACAAGACTGTGATGATACATTAAGCTTTTGTTTGATCTTTATCAACACCTGAAGATCTATGTACCAAGGGTCAAAGGAACATCAAAGCTTAAGCGGAAAAACACACAAAAGTAGCCTTTGTTCCTCAAACAACACTAGCCAATACAAATGAGAAGTTCATATACTACTTATGGTATTACAATGCTAGCACTCAAGCTACTATATTAACTCAACAACCAATTGATAAACTTGAGTGAGCTGTTATCTGTGCTTTCTTTGCACGTTAACAAAAACAGTCCACAACTTGTCAATGAGGACTTGCAACAAATTAATCTTGATGATTTAGAAGAAATAGACTTGAGGTGGCAGATGGCTATGCTAACAATGAGGGCAAGGAGATTCTTGAAGAACACTGAAAGAAAGCTTATTGTGAATGGTACTGAAACCATTAGGTTTGATAAGTCCAAGGTGGAGTGTTACAACTGCCACAAAAGGGGACACTTTGCAAGAGAGTGCAGGGCTCCAAGGAACCAAGAAAACATGAATAGGGAGAACACAAGAAGGGTTGTGCCAGTGGAGACAACTACTTCTAATGCTTTGATCTCATGTGATGGTCTTGGTGATTATGATTGGAGTGATCAAGCATAAGAAGGTCCAACTAACTTTGCACTCATGGCTTACTCTTCTACAAGTTCTAACTCTGAGGTATCTACTGATTTAAATTGTTCATCATCTTGTTTGGAAAATGTTAAAATTCTTAAAGAACAAAATGAACAACTGTTAAAAGACTTAAGGACATCTAAGATAAATGCTATTACTTATAAAACAGGTTTAGAGTCTATAGAAGCAAGACTTCTAGTTTATAAGAAAAATGAGTTTGTTTATGAAGAAGATATCAAGCTCTTAAAACGTAAGATTTATTTAAAAGAAGTAGCCATTACAGAGCTTAGGAGGAAGTTGGAACTGGCTCAAAAACAAAAAGATGAAATTCAGCTAACAGTAGAAAAACTTAAGAATTTATCTAAAAGCTTAAGCAAACTAATAGACTGTTAGATAGTTGATAAGTGCAAAACAGGTTTAGGGTATAATGCCGTTCCACCTCCTTATACAGGAAACTTTATGCCTCCAAAACCTGATTTGTCATTCTTTTGTCTAGAGGAGTTTGTGGATAAGCCTATAGTTAGTGAGCCTATAGTTAATAAGCCTGTAGTTGAGGCTAGTGAAGTTATGGAATAGTGAAAAGCCATAAGGTTGTTAAGAGCAATAATGGTGTTCCAATTTTATTAAGATGGTGTCTGATAGTGGAGGATGAAGATATGCCTCGGCTAAGATTCAAAAGAAACCAGTTAAACCTAGTTTTGCTAAAATAAAGTTTGTTAAATCTAAAGAGCAAGTAAAAACTCATAGGAAAACAATTATTAAACAAGGTAATCAAAATAGGAAGAACACACATATTCCTAGAGGAAACCAAAGAAACTAGATAAATATGATGTCTTAGAGACTAGGAAGTAATTTTGAGATGATTAACAAAGCTTGTTATGTGTGTGGAAGTTTTGATCACATTTATATATAATTTGTAATAACTATCAGAGACAGTTTAATAATAAAAAGATGGTAAAACCAGTATGGAACTATACTCAAAGGGTAAATCACCAGATATTTTCTAGAATGACTCACCCCAGTCCTAAAAGGAACATAGTTCCAAAAGCAGTATTAATGAGGTCTTGCCTAGTATCACTTACTACTGCTAGACCAGTTAATACTGCTCAACCAAGATCAACAGTGAATAGTGCAAGACCAATGACAAATGTTTTTAATAAAGCACATTCAACTGTTAGAGACCCATTAACAACAAAACAGCAACTAAAAATAGTAATTTTAATCAGGGTGTTAATATTGTTAAAGATAAAAATGTTGATACTGCTAGGCCAAAAGCAGTAGTTAATACTGCTAAGCCAAAAGCAGTACTTAATGCTGTTAAAGGAAACCAGGTTAATGTTGTTAAGGCATCAGCTTGTTGGGTTTAGAAACCAAAGACTAAACGGCCTGCAAGTTTGTTTTGTGTTTTGCTAAAAACTGTCAAATTATTGCCAAGTGTCCTAAAACGAAGAAACAGCTTTTTCATTTGATCATTGTTGCTTATTCTTAATTTCAAACTCTCTTTTGATTCTTGTTATTTGTTCTTTGAGGTAAGAGCTTAATCTATTTTGAGGTTTTAAAGCCATAAGGATCTGTTAGTTTGTTTATTTTTATGCTCAAAAGTTGTGGTTTGTAAAGATTGAAAAATTTGCCAAGTGTTGAAATCTTTGAGAGGCAGCTTTTTCATGAAGCTTTTTAAGGGCTTATTTGAAATTCAAATTGCTTTTTGATTGTTGATTCTTGTAGTTTTTTGGATAAGCTTTAAGGGCTTATAAGTTGCTAAGCCATAAGGATCTGTCTTTGAGCTTATTTTTAATCTCAAAAGTGCCCCCCTTGCTGTTTTGTTATCAGGTTTAGCCAAATAAGCTCATTTGCTTATTTAAGCATATTGGATTATTAAAATTGCTTATTTTGTATTCCATTAAGCTTATTATGTTAGATTAAGCCCATTTTAGCTTATTCTCTTTAGTTTAGAGCTTATTTAAGCTTATTTGCATCTTAGCTTAAAATTCCTTAAGTTTTATAGCTTTTTAAGTTTTCTGTCATTCTAGTTCAATTTAGTGCTTATTTTTGTTCAAATGTGCTTATAAGGTGTAGTTAAGCTCCTGTCTTAGCTTATTACTTTTTTTTGGTTTGCTTATTAGGCTTAAATTAGCTAACAGTTAGCATTTTATGGTTTAGTAGTGTTTAGCTTATTTCTGCCACTTTTGCTAGCTTATTTCGTGCTTATTTTTTATCTATAAAAAAGTGCTTTTGTAAAAATTGCTTATTTAGTGCTTTTCTAAGAAGTTGTAAAAAATGGCAAAAACAAAAACATTTGGGATTAGGGGAAGTCCTAGGTGAGCAAGGCTCGAACCCGGGACCTCACCCTTATCACCAAACGTTTTACACACAACACACTCTACCAACTCGCCCTGGGGTCTTTTTCGGTTTAAGTTTACACAATTAATCTTTTATAGTAGTTTTGGCCCTTTAGCTTATAAGCCATTTTTAGCTTATTTCACAGCTTATTCGATAAGCTGTTTTTCCCATCTTATTTTTATTAGACTCCTCATTGTTCAATGCACTTTTGCTAATTTTTTCAGAATTTTTATAATTAGTTTAGTATTTTTAAACATTTAATTTCATTAAAATCATTTTTAATTCATAACAAATTATAAAAAGTCAAAAAATTATAATTCTTTTTTAGAAAATTTTCTTTTAACATTTAGAACCTAGGAAAATTAGATTTGCTTTCATAGGGTTAAAATTGCAAAATTTGTTTTTTTAAAGAACGGGATTGAATCCCGTTCATGTTTTTAGTGATTTTAAGCTTAAATCTTTTCCCTTTTTTTGTCTAGTTTTCTTTGTCCTAGTGTTTTAGTCAATTAAGACTTATAAAAACCAAAAAGATCATTTTAGGTCTTAATTTTGATAATTTAGGGTTTTTAGGTCCCGTTTTGCGTTTTTAGTTAAAATTGTCTTACCTTAAGTGTTTTTAAGTTTTTGCCTTAATTTTCCCGTAGTTTTAGATAACCAATCATAATCTTGTCCTATTCAAGCATCGATTCTCAAAATGCCTCTCGACCTTCAATTGCATTCCTCGTTGGGGATAACGACCCGGGAATCATACTCCCGAATTAATACAATTGAGATTTTTTGATTCTTTCAATCAACCCCCCACAAATAAAGAACTGGATATTTTATTCCAACCAATGTTTAATGAATACCTGAAACCTACTCGTGTTAAAAGATCGGTCTCTCCTGCTCCAGCAGTTTCAGTTTCAGTCACTTTAGCTGGTACACCTTCATCTACTACCATTGATCAAAATGCACCTACTCTAAGTCATTCACCATCATCTTCGGCATTACAATCTCCAAGTTTACATCAAGGCATTGCAGCTGAATCTACTCTCAAGGTAGACAATCTTTTTCCTCGTGTTGATAATGATCCCTTCGTAAACGTGTTTGCTCTGGAACCTAGTTCTGAAGCATCATCATCCGGGGATCTTAGTTTAGCAAAATCTCCTTATGTCACTCAAACACTTCATCATTTCGAGAAATGGAGCAAGGATCACCCACTGGATAATATTATTGGTAACCCCTCTCGGCCAGTATCCACCAGAAAACAACTAGCAACCGATGCCTTATGGTGCTTGTATAACTCCGTACTGTCAAAAGTCGAACCAAAGAATTTCAAATCCGCAATAACTAAAGATTGTTGGTTTCAAGCTATGTAAGATGAGATTCACGAATTTGATCGACTTCAAGTATGGGAATTAGTACCTCAACCAGATTGTGTTATGATTATAGCTCTCAAGTGGATTTACAAAGTTAAGCTTAATGAGTACGGTGATGTTTTGAAAAACAAGACTAGATTGGTAGCCAAGGGATATCGACAAGAGGAGGGTATTGATTTCGAGGAATCATTTGCACCGGTTGCACGTATCAAGGCCATTCGAATCTTCATCGCCAATGCCGCTAGTAAAAACATGACCATCTATCAAATGGATGTCAAGCAACATTCCTTAATGGCGAGTTGAAAGAAGAAGTCTATGTTAGTTAACCAGAGGGTTTCGTTGATCCAGACCATCCGACACATGTTTATCGTCTGAAGAAGGCTTTGTACGGTTTAAAGCAAGCTCCTCAGGCATGGTATGATACCTTGTCACGATTTCTTCTGGACAACAAATTTCTAAAGGTGCAGTAGATCCAACATTATTCACTCAAAAAACAGGCAAACATATTCTTCTTGTTCAAATATATGTAGATGATATCATATTTGCCTCGACCGAGCCTAAAGTGTGTGACATATTTTCCAATAAGATAAGTTCTAAATTTCAAATGTCAATGATGGGACAAATGTCCTTTTTCCTAGGTTTACAAGTTTATCAAAATCCTGGAGGCATTTTTATTAATCAATCAAAATTCGCTCTTGAAATATTAAAGAAATTTGGGATGGATTCGTGTGACCCTGTTGATACACCCATGGTGGATCGACTTAAACTGGATGAGGACCCACTAGGGATTCCAGTTGACCAGACTCGATTTTGTAGCATGGTCGGCTCCCTAATGTACCTCACCGCCAGCAGACCCGACCTTGTATTCGATGTATGCATGTGTGCTAGGTATCAGGCTTCTCCTACCAAAAAGAACCTTGCAGCACTTAAATGGGTCTTTCGGTATCTTAAAGGAACCATTAATTAGGGTCTTTGGTATCCGAAAGACACCGCTATGGCACTAACGGCCTATGTATATGTGGACCGTGTAGGTTGTCAAGACACACGAAGAAGTACGTCAGGAAGTGCTCAGTTCCTTGGAGATAAATTAGTCATCTGGTCATCAAAGAAATAGAAGAGCACCGTAATGTCAACTACAAAGGCTGAATACATTGCCATGTCTGGATGTTGTGCTCAGATACTTCGGATGAGATCACAGCTCACAGACTACGGCTTTGCCTTCAATAAGATTCCATTGTATTGTGACAATCGCAATGCCATTGCTCTTTGCTGCAATAATGTCCAGCACTACCGGTCTAAGCGCATTGACATACGACACCATTTTATAAGAGAGCAAGTTGAGAAAGGCGTGGTTGAATTGTACTTCATGATGACGGATTATCAGCTCGCGGACATATTCACCAAAGCATTACCAAGAGAGCGGTTTGAATTTCTACTCCCGCGACTTGGTATGAAGAGTATGTCTCCAGAAACCCTTAAACGCCTTTAGGAAGGAGAAGAGGAGTAAAGGATGGTCCTCCTATATCCTATGTAAATATGTATATAGCTTAAATCTAAAAAGAAAAGACAAAATATATAACCTACAAAAACCATAAAAATTAGAAAATAGAAAATAACAAAATAGTTTTTCAAGACACGTCTTCCGTTTATCGATAACATTTACGGTCCTAGAAATGTCATTCAATAATGACACGGGTCTTTAAATGAAGCTCGAACAGAAGTTCAAACTTTTTAAAACATGTCTTTAAGGCTTGTAGTTATTTCTGACTGCAACCCGCTTTTCAACATGAGGAAAGCATGTCGCCAAAAAGACGGTTGTTCCTGACAACGGGTGATTAAGTTCTCTCGGGCATTGATTAATTCATATCCGTGCACCCCCGATCTAATATACGTTTTAGTGCATTATGTCTTGATATAGAAGAGAAGTCTTCTTTCTTTAACCAAATGATTTTTTGTCTAGGATTCTTCAAAAAATTATTTGTGTTACCAACGGTGGAAAAGTGTTGTTTGAAAATCAATCGAACTTGAATTTTTCAAAATTTGACACTCAATTAATGACTACAGCTCTTTCAATAGAAAACGGGTCATTGATTGAGGGGAGAGTGTTTTTCAAATTTAAGACATCTAACGGGCATTTTAATTCATCAAATATTTAATTGGTAAACGGTTTTTGTATTGATCAGGTTCACAAATTAAAGGGGAGTTAAATTTATTTTAACTCAAAAGGCCATTATTTTCAATTACTTATGAGTATAGGGACTTATGTGCAATATGCTAAATGATTCATTGGCTTATGAAACAATAAGGATCATTTGTGCCTTTTCTAAAACTCAAATAAACCTTAATAAGACCCCTAGCCAATAAGAAATGGATTTAGGAAGTTAAGGGACAAAAACTGCCAAATGGTAAAACGTTTATGATATATAAGTGTCAGCGAGTTACTGTTTGGTCAAACCTTCAAAATATTTAGTCAAAGTTTTCTCTCAAAAATATCTCACGTAACTCGCTAGGTTGAGCACTTCTTTGATTTGTGATTTATGTGGCTTATCTTATTAAGGTACCTGTTGCTTTTCGTTCTATATCTTGTAATTATCTTTAGTCTAAAACATGGTAGCTTAAATCACACTAAATCACCCAAAATCAATAATTTCGCCTTTAGTGATCATCTAAATCTTTGTTAATGTTTGGAATGATATGGTGTTTGCTGGGATAGGTTTAGAAGGGATAAATAATGCCTCATTTGTGTTCAAATTGGACCTGCTTTCATCATTTTGGGATCTTGATGATTTTCGTGATAATAGTTGACTTGTGTTAGTCAAAATTCATTGTTTATTGTTGGTTGTTGTTTCTGATTGTTGCTATGTGTTTAAGAATGTTGTCTAAGCGATTACCTTGTGCTTTATTGAACCCCTTTGCTGGTTTGCATAACTTTAAGTCTTAGCGAATTGACTGCGAGCCAAGTAGCGAGTTAGGATATTTCTTAGTAGCGAGTTGAAAATTGTCGTAGCGAGTTAGAATTATAATATTACTTTGAATAGGTGCGAGTTGAGGAAATTTCTCACTTATTTTAAAATATGCAACCCGCTATTTTGAATTTTTCAAATTTCCTAGCGAGTTAAGTATTTTAATAAGAATATTCATAGCGAGATGTCTTTAGCGAGTTGTCAGTGGCGAGTTGAATATTCTTTATTATTTAATTGTGTGCAGGTAACTCGCTACTTCAGCGAGTTAAAGAAAATTTTATTTATTATAATAATTAACCCTCTATTTCAAAATTTTCCAATTTGGTAGCGAGTTAAGAGCTTATAATATTATGATTTAGCGAGTTAGTTGTAGCGAGTTGAGGATCATTCTTTGAATCAGTTAGCGAGTTGTCATTAGATTGGTTTAGCAATCTGTCAAATATCTTTGGGTCAACTTATTCCAAGGTTGACTTCCCTTTGAGCAATTGCTCCCAACTAACATCATATATCTGTATGTATGTCCTGCTGTTGGATCTACTTGTGCAGATACTATGACTGACATGACATTCCTGCGAATGATGCTCCTGCTGAACAAGCTCATGCTGTCGCACCACCGACCATAACGGATGATCAGATATTACAGTTAAGCAAGTGGGTGACTATCGACAAGAGCAACTGCGTACTCGATGTACACAAGCCTCAGAGGAATCCTATCTTCTCGATTGTTATGGCCTTACTGAAGAACACTAACTTCTTCAGGGCTTTCACAGCATCCTCTATGATTCTAGCGATTTACATTCAGCGGTTTTGGGACACTATGTGTTATAACTCATCCACTGGGTTGTACAGCTGTCAGTTGGATGAGCAATGGTTCAACCTTCACAAAGATATTCTCAGAGATGCCATCGCTATCACTCCAACCAATAATGACAATCCTTTCTCGTGGCTCCACCTCTGAGTGATACTGTCATCGAGTATGTCAACACTTTGGGTTACCCTAATACACTCAGGAACGTGTCAGCAATGTCTGTCAATGCTCTCTATTAACCATGGAGAGCCATCTTATCTATGATTAACATGTGCCTTACAAGCAAAACTGGTGGATATGACAGGCCAAGACATCCTGTGCTTTAGATTCTTTGGGGTATCATTCATCGCTCTAACATTGACTATGCTGAAAGGATTTGGGAAGAGTTTGTTCAATCCATACAAACCTTTCTCACTGACAGGAAGAATCTAGCTACTGCTTTGCTTGGAAAGAAGAAGACCGCTCTTGTGCTTATCCTAAACGTCAGATTCACCAAACTAATCATCCATCACCTCAGAACCAAACACAACATTCATCCAAGGACTGGTTCGCCTCTTCACTACTTACATGATGAAAACGTTCTGAACACCCTCAGGTTTGTTAGAAAGGATGGAAGGGAAATATTTGGGATGCCAATACCTGATATTCTTCTTACTGATGAAATCAAAGGAGCACCCTACTATAGCGAATATCAAGAGCAAGTTGCCAAGTATCAACGAATTCTAGATGCAGAACGTGGCAAGACAGAGGAGGGAGGAGCAACAGAGTCTTCTAAAGCTACCAAGGTCACCAAACCTAAAGCAGCTAAGGTCACTAAACCAGCTGGTGACCCAGCTCCCAAGAAATGAAAGCTGGTCAAAGAAACTCCAGATGATCCCTTGCCTGCTAAAAGATCTAAGGCTGGTTTAGTAGGAAAAAGGCGGAAGGCTAAAAGTCTACTCAGGTTGATTGATGAATCTAGTGATGAAGGTGTTCTAGTTGAGGAACCTGCACATGATGATGACAAAAGCAGATCTTCAATGGGCCCTGGAGCTAAGTCTAAAGGAGCAAGAGGAATGAACTCAGGGACCAGCTCGTCTAGTGGTATTGAGGGAGCCTGACTATGGGAAATTTCAACCACTTCCAGAGGTACAAGGAAATGGAAAAAAGAAAGTCATTGAAGAACAAGCTTCTCACGATCTACTCACCCTTCAGACTCCAAAGAAGAAGAGCCTTGCAGAACAATTTATCTTCTAGAGGCGCACTCCTATGCCCACTAAACCCACTGGACATGCTGATTCACCTTCCGTAGATGCTGAGCTAGCTCTGAGTGATAGTGAAACAAAATCAGGTAAGGAAGTGCCTGTGATCAAGACTGGAGATCAAGATGAAGGCCAGGCTGGACCAAACCCTGGTGAACAAGATAAAGGCTAGGCTGGACCAAACCCTGGTACACTAGACGAAGGCCAGGCTAGATCAAACCCTGGTGATGCTGCAGTGTCTCAACCTCAACCAAGTCATGTGGTTCATGCTGAACCAAACCTTGAACACATGGACTTAGAGACCACTGATGCTTCAACTCAGCAAAATCCTGAGCAAATAGATGAGGAATTTACCACAACTACTTACCCAAATGTTCAGGAGAACCTCAAACTGCCAAAATAACTTAGCCTTAGAGGAAAGGTTGGACAAACATGGGTCCAGGCTATACAAATTAGAGAATCTCAATATTCTCCACCAAGTGAGCAAAGCGGTTGATGAGATAGTCGCTGATGCAGTTGACTAGGCAATGCAAGCTCCACTTCGAGCTCGCTTTAGGGATCTGCCCATCGTTGATATGAAGGAAATTCTTCAATAACAGATGCTTGAAGACAACTCCTACAAGGCTCATGAAGTTCACAATGACTTGTATGAGGCTCTGTAGAAGTCATTGGAGTTAGATTATTCAAATCAACGTCTAGCTAAACTGGAGGAATCTCGCAAAAAGAGAAGAAAGAGACGTGACATACCAAGAACTCCTCCTGGGTCTCCACCTTCATAGCCACCACCTCTACCTCCTCCAGCAGGCGCATTTTGTGCTCCAGGTACTTTAGGAGCATTAAGGTCTTCTTAGTTGCTGCCACCTCTACCTCCTCCATCCACTGGTACATCTGGATCTGCTCAGCAATAGGGTAGTAAAGCTCCGAGTTCATCCAAGACTGCAGCCTCATCTCAACAATCTCTGGCTTAGACTACATCGAACTCTAGATATAAATCAGCTAGCGACTCTAGGGCTCAAGAGTTATCTCCCACAGAATCTCCGATTCATGATGATCCCATTTGTTGATCCCAAACCTAGATCGATTCCTTAGGTTATCTAAGGTTAAATAACCTTGGATAAATCCAAAATAACTTGTTGTATAAACTTTGTGTGTATATTAAAGTGTATGCGAAATCTACACCTTAATACTCTAGAAGTAAAATCAATGAAACAGTAATCTTGAACAACAAAGATATAACCAAATGCTCCAATATTATTAGATCAATAATACGAGTACTCTTAACTTAGTACTAGGGTTACAAACCTTGAAGCTTTTCTTAATCGACTTTGACAACTATGAAAACTGATAATGATATGTCTGCGTGTTTTGTGATATCTCAACTAATGCCCTAGAGCCTCCTTTTATAGACTAAGGAGTCCTAGTCGGCTTACAATATATTCCTAAGATATCTCAATCTTTTCTAAACATAAACGTAATCTTCTAAATAAATACATTATGTATATCTTGTACATAAATATCTCAACACTTATCTTCACACGTATTCTTGTTCTCCAAACAATCTTTATCTCTTTAATTCGTCTTTATCCTCTTGACAGTAGAAAGTCTTCAAACAGTTGTAATCTTTCCACCAGCAGCACTAATAAACATAAGCAGTAGTAACATTAGTACTAGCAGTACTAATATACACTAACAGTAGTAACTTGTACTAGCAGTCTTAACTTTTACTACTAGCAGCACTAACTACTTAGCTTATATTTTAGTCTTCAACACTGAGCAGTCTTAACTTCAACTAACAGCAGTAACTTTATGCTATCAGTACTAAATTATACTAACAGTAGTAACTAGCAGTGGTAACATTATACTACCAGTACTAACCACTTAGCATAATTTCCATTATGTACCTGAGCAGCAGTAACTTCTAAGAATCCATGAAGTCTTTTAAGACCCAACAATCCTCCCCTAAACTTGATGTTCATCTTCTGAATCTTCAAGTTTCTTCTTTAAAAGTCTTCATCACACTTCAGGAAGATGCATTCAAACCCTTCATTTTCCTTTTTGCTGCTTTACCATAAGCTTCAGCAGTTGATAACACATCTCATTTTGATGATCAGTTTGAAGTTTCTTGTTGAGCATATTGGTGATGGTAATTGGTGTGAGGGGGTATCTCCTTTCAACCAACATAAAAATGTAAAGATTATCAAACCTTACAAAGTAAACTCCAGATGAATCAATCAATTTCTAAATAGTCACTCTAAATCCTTGCAACATTCTCCATATATCACTTTTTATGTCTAGTTCAAACATAACTTTCAAATCTTCATACAACACTCTTTCAAATTCATTTTCAGGCCTTGTATCACCATACTTTGCCTTCACTATCCTCCAAAGAGCTTCTAAGTCTTCTCTATCTATACCTTGCAGCATCCTTATCATTGAAGAGTATCTCTTGGAACTTCCATCTGCTCTTATCAACTGATAATGTACCAACATCCCCTCTTTATGAAGCTTATAATCAATAATCACTGGTAATTTGGTAGCAAGTGGTATAGCATCAATTGCTATATCTTTATCCTTTTTAATCACCAAAAGCTTCTTTAACTCAACTTCATTATCTTCATCAACTTCCTCTGACTCTTGTTCTTCCTCTACTTTTTGTTTCTTTGAGGATTCTTTCTGTTGTTCTTTCCCTGCTCTTTTCCTTCCAAGCATCTTCTTTCTGCTACCTTTAGCTGTTTCCTCTCTACCTTCTTCCTTCTTTTCTTTGCCTTCATGTACCTCAGAACCCTTAGCTATAAAGGTATTTACTCTCTTCATTTCCTTATCAAACAACTTTTAAATTTCATCAAAACTCTTTCCTTTTAGTTGTTTGTATGTATATCCACCTATGTGCTTAAGATAAGTAGACATTTGAGTTCTCTTTTATGCCTTGGTAGGAGGTCTGTTTCTCTTTTCTTGTGCTTTGAGAGCAGCAAAATGATTTCTTCTTTTCTCCATCAGTTCCATAAATAGTTTTGCTTTTTCCCCATCTGTCAATTCCTCTCTTTCCTTTGATTGGAGTCTCTCAGCCAACAATCTATTAGCCTCCATCATAGCTTGTGTATTTTCCCATGACTCAATCAATGCTATGTTGGCTTCTTCTTCTTGTTTCCTTGCTAGCTTTTGCTCTTCTAATAATTCAGCATCTAACTTAGCTTGAATATCTCTTGCAATTTGTTCATCAAGAGCAATTTGATCTTTTCTCTTCAAATGAACTTTAGGCTTAATCATAATACCTTTTCCTTTATCTTTAGAACTTGAAGGTTATGTCTCTTGTAGAACTCTGAACTCACTTGGCTCTTATACAACCACCCCTCTATCCTTGGGTCTTGTAGTTGTTGCTGTTGTGGCAGCAGTAGTAACAACTTTAGCCAGAGTCATTTCCTCATTAGTTGTAGGAACATCACTATCATCAATACTAGCAGTAGTAATTGCTTCACCAACAGTACTATCATCAGGCTTCTTACTCTGTTCATCATCAACTTTAGCTTCCACATGCATCATATCATCCTCCAAAACTCTAGAATCAAACATCAAATCATCATTTTGTCTTTCTTGAGTTTCATCAACCAAAGAAACATAACATCAGCATCAATATCTTTAATACTCCTCCCCTGTTTGGATGCATCTTCAGGAGCATCCAAACTCTCCTGGTCTTCAAAATACTTAACTCTCCTAGACATACCAACTTTGCTGAGTCTTTTCAAACCTGTAGGTCTTGACATTTTCCTCCTTTCTAACCTCTGGATCCTCTTCTTCAAAGCAGCAATCTCCTTAGCTTGAGCATCCTTTGCTTTTTGTAAATCAAGAACCTGTGTTTGCAATTTGGTACATAAAATCATCAAATCAGTTAGTTGCATGCTATCCTCACCACTAGGTTGTGGATCATTGGAAGGTGTTGGTACACTTTCCTCATGCTCTGCCTCATCTTGAGGAACCTCTGCCTCATCTTGAGGAACCTCTGCCTCCTGTCTCTGAGCCTTCTTAGATGGTTTATCCTTCTTGGGTTGGGAAGATGAAGATGGTTGATCAATAATGTGTATTGGAGTGGAATCAGTTGGATGATCTGAATCCTCACCCATTTCTTCAACAGGTTGAACCATCATGGTATCAAATAAAGGTGTTATTCTCCCAGAGAAATCCTTTCCAGCTCTCTTCATATTGGCAAAAACTTTCTTTGTGTGAAAGGGATTAACAAAAATCTTCTTGTGAGTTGACATATTACCCAGTTGTTGATTAATGAAAACTTGGAGAAAACGTGGATACAACAAGAATTTGACTCCTCCATCTAAGTGTTTCACCATTGCATCAAAGATATACTTAGACAGATTAAACTTCTGATTAGTTGCCAAGCATATGATCAAAGAAGCCATAGAACTACTGAACTCATTCCATGCAGTGGATTTAGCACTTAAGCATTGAGTAATAGTATGAATGAAATACTTCCACTGTGGAGAGAAAAAGGCTTTATAAAAAGTAAGCTTTTGAGAAGGCTTTTCATACCCCATACGTGCCAATTCTTCAAAGATAGTAGCAGTTGGAAGACAATCAGTACCTTCTGCATCATCCAAGTGAAGATCTCTCCTAATGCTTGACTCCGTAACAATAACCCTCTTCTTATCAACTAGGGCTTGTAACTGTCGCACTCCATTAACTGTCTGTACCTTGGCAGTTGCCCAAAATTGTTCAATACAAGATGTGTAGATGACTGGATTGACTGTTAAAGCATATGAAACAGAACTTGCTTTCAGGAAATCAATTATGGGTTTTCCAAGAATGTGACCACATTGTGCGTTTCAGCAAACTTAGGGCTTGACATAATGATGAATTTTATAATCAAAGATGAAAACTGAATAGGTTTATGGTTAGAGAGTGTTTAAATAAGTGAAATCGAATAAAGAAGTAAATGAAACCCTTAATCAAAGTATTTATAGAATCACCCTCAACAGCAGAAACAAATACGGACAATACTAATTTAAGCCTAACAGCATTAACTTAAGCTTAGCAGCATTAAGTTGAAACTGAGCAGCATTAAAAAGAATACACCAGTAATCATTTAATTTTCATTCCAAAAAGCAACTTTCATCATCAAATTTGATTCACACACACTTTCTTCTGTTTTTTATGCTCATTTCATCTCTCAATTCTTTTTGCTCACATAATCACTCATTTCTGTTTTTATGCACACATCTCTCTTTCTATTTTTAAGCTCACAAAATCTCTCATTTCTTTTGGCTTACCAAGACACTCTTTCTGTTTTTATATGACAGTTGTGTACAAAATTCCATCAATTCCAATAAGTTTCATACTGTCCTCCCCACTTCCAAGTATGTAACCTCTTAAGAAGTGGGATCAATGGACTTTTAGATGTAATCTCAAACTTAGTTTGAAGCATTCACAATCCCCCAGATATGGTATCTGGCACCTAAGGACCACTACCTGAACCAATTCCCTAAGGAGTTGATTCATTAAGTGTTGCCATGGATTGGGTCTTATTTGATGTTACCACTGTCCTGCTCTGCTTCTAAGCTAGAAGCAGTAGTGGCAGCCTTCCAATCTGTCACCCAACTCCTTATGGACAGCCTCATCACCAACCTTTGTCAGGGGGACCACTAGACTGAGGTATCTTGGTGTCCCGACCTCTTTTGATATGCCTAGACGTGTTTTGATCCCTTTTGAACATACTTATGATATAACACATCCTTTCATCCATGCTTTTTGGTTGTATAATAAAATAAGGAACCTCCCCTCAAACAATGCTTCAAGAGATAAGAATTTAACAACATTGTTTGCAACTTTAGTGCCCATCCATCTTAACAGCATTAACATTTGCCTGGCAGTAGTAATTTTCTGCCTAGCAGTATTAACTGAAGTCGAACAGCATTAACTCTGTCTTCAATAATTATGCAACAACATGCCTCTATTCATCACAAGCACACTAGAAAAGACTAGATAGACATGTGGGAATTCATGAGGATCCATATTTATGCATAACCCATGAATAAAAGTTAAACACTGTGAACCAAGACCATTATCTTTCTTCAAAAGGTGAAGCATTCAACATCAGGTATTCAACATGCTTTACCTGCAAATGTTAGTTCATAGCCAAATATACAAACTCCAAAACATTTTCTTCTTGACAGCATTAACTATGACTAACTGTTTTAACAAACAGTCTTAAGTATAACTAACAGTTTTAATTATACTTAGCAGTATTAATTGAGAAAACTAACAGTATTAATCCTTTACAAAACTTTTACAAAAACATAAAGAGATATAGACAGTTAAGGATTCAGCATTCCAATACTTGAGACCAAGTATTGAAATCTGCCTGCATCAAAACCTTTTGTAAGAAGATCTGCAACATTTAAATCAGTATGAATTTTAATATGTGTAATTACACACATACCATGCAATCTCTTATAAAATGATGCCTAATCTCTATATGTTTTGTTTTAGAATGTTGAATAGGATTTTCAATAATGCAGATAGTACTGTTATTGTCAATATTAATGACAGTGTTCATGAAATTGTACCCATAATCCAGCAATTGGTTTTGAATCCAGAGTACTTGTCCACATCAACTTGCAGCAGCCACATATTCAGCTTCAGTTTTAGAAGTTGCAACCACAGTTTGCTTTTTACACTGCCAATATATCAACCTGTTTCCCAAAAACTAACATCCTCCAGTTGTAGATTTCCTATCAAGAGTTGCTCCAGCATAGTCACTATCAGTATAAGCAACCAGTTCAAATGGAGAATCCCTAGAATACCAAAGGTATAAAGTTGGTTTGCCTTTCAAATATCTAAAAATCTTCTTTACTGCTAAGAGATGTGATGTCTTAGGAGTAACTTGAAATCTAGCACATGCACATACTGCAAACATGATATCTGGTCTAGATGCAGTGAGATACATCAAAGACCCAATCATAGATCTATAGAGATGTACATCAATATCATCAGCATCTCCATCTTTGACCAAAGGTTTTTCCAAATCAATAGGAGTTGAAGCAGACTTCACATCAGAGTAGTTGAAGTTCTTCAAAATTTTAGCTACATATTTGTCCTGACTGATAAATATGCCATCTTCCTTCTGTTGTACTTGTAACCCTAGAAAGAAAGTTAGTTCACCCATAGAACTCATCTGAAACTTATCTTTCATTAGCTTCTCAAAACCAGTACATAACTCCTTGTTTGTTGAGCCAAAGATAATATCATCTACATAGACCTGTACAAGCAAAATATCTCCCTTTTGCTTCTTGATAAAATAACTCTGGATCAATTCTTGGCCCTGTTTAAACCATTGTTCAAC
This sequence comes from Tanacetum coccineum, assembly GCA_026074375.1. NCBI lineage: Eukaryota > Viridiplantae > Streptophyta > Magnoliopsida > Asterales > Asteraceae > Tanacetum > Tanacetum coccineum. The sequence goes on from BQNB010072201.1 coordinate 26,023, forward strand.
AGATAGTTTGCCAAAGTTGCATACCATGCTCTTGGTGCTTGATGCAACCCATAAAGTGCTTTGAACACCTTATAAACTTTGTCTGGATGGTCAGGATCTTTAAATCTTGTGGTTGAGTACTATAGACTTCTCCTCAATCCTTCCATATAAGAAAAGCACTCTTTACATCCATTTTATAACAAAAAACCAATAAAAGAACATAGCAAAAACAATTCTTATTGCCACAATTCCTTGCCACAGGTGCAAACACTTCTTCATAATCAATACTTACTCTTTTTCTAATGACCCTGAGCTACCTAACCATGCTTTATTCCTAATCACAATTCCCCTAGACCCATTTTGTTCCAATGGCCTTCTTTCCATGAGGGAGATCCACCAATATCTAAACTTGTTGAAGTTTGAATTGCAAAAGTTCTTCCTGCATTGCTTCCACCCAGGATGAATCAGATAGAGATTTAGCAATGCTTGTTGGTTTAATCTGTGATAGGAAACAAGCATATAAACAAGTATTTAGGGTATCATGTGTTTTCTGCTCATAACACATCAACGAGAAACCTGTTCATAGAGTAGGTTTTAACATTCTTCTTGTCTGAACAGTTGACTGCACTTCACCAATCACATTGTCAATTGGATGATCTTTATGTATTCTTGTATTGGGAGTGGTTGGAACAATATAGGAATTTGTAATGTTCCCCAAATCAACTTCTGGTTCTTCTTCAGTGTTGTCTTCTTCATTTGGACTAGGAGTACTAACTGATGGACCAACAGCATTAAGTTCAAGACTACTAGTATTAAGATCAAGACTGGCAGTATTAACTTGTTTCCCAACAGCATTAACATCTTTAGAACTGCTATCATCTGAAAACCTTTCTTGTTCAGCATTCTCATTATTTAGACCATCTTCATCCTGCTTTTGAGCATCATCAGCAGTTTTTGGTTCACCATTATCAACATTCTCTGTAGGTGAATCAAAGTATGAAGTATCTTTCCAAATTGGCATCACAATGCACTCTTGACTGTTAACTTCTGATGTACCTGCAGAGATATTAGAAACTGTACCTGCACTAACTGGTACATAGTTCATAGATTAGGTTAGAGTATCAATATCAAACAGCCATTTTGGACCAGTCCCTTCTATCATAGGCTTATTCTCTAAAAACCCAATATGCAAGTTTTCTTCTACCCTTTTGGTTCTAGTATTGTATACCCTAAAAGCTTTACTACTCAAAGAGTATCCAACAAAGAAACCTTCATCACTTTTGCCATCAAACTTGCCTAAACTATCCAAAGTATTAAGAATAGTAACATGACAACCAAATGGTCTCATAAAACTTAGAGCTGGTTTAAAACCTCTAAAAAGTTCATAAGGTGTCTTGTTATGAGGCTTAACTACTAAAACCCTATTTTGTACATAACAAGCAGTAGAAACTGCTTCTGCCCAAAATGTGGTAGGTAACTTAGAGTCAGCTAACATTGTATGCTAGCAGCCTAATGAGTGATACCTATTCTCTCTTAGTAACACCATTTTTGCTGAGAGTCTTAGCTACACTATATTTTCTCTTATTACCTTTTCTCTACAAAAATCCTCCATAACATTGTTCTTAAACTCCTGTTTCATTATCACTTCTGATATTTTTTTACTTTTTTATCCATTAAGTTTTCTATTTTCATGATAAAAGCGCTTAAGGATTTCAACTGTTTCATCCTTATTTGTGAAAAAGAAATCCCCATGTAAATCTCTCTAATCATCAGTGACTACTAAGCAATACATCTATGCACAGCTAACTCACAAAGGTTGGACCAAACAAATCCATATGTAGCATAAACAAAGGCTTAGTAATGGGATTCAGAACTTTGGACTTACAAAAAGCTCTGTGTTGCTTCCCTTTAAGACAAGCAACATAGGTTTGGTCATTTTCAAAACGTTTTGTAGGCAATTGTTCCCTCTACTAGATTATCCTTGACAAGCTTATTTAATGTTTAAAATTAATAAGAACCAAGTCTTCTGTGCCAAAGCATTGAATCTCTAATGTAAGCCTTTGGCAACATGACAAGTCAAGACTTTCTTTATAAACAATGTTTCTTCATATTAAAATGTACATAATTGTCTTCTAGAACTTTTAAGAAGTACCTGATTTCATTAGGCAACTTAAAATCAGGAGATAAGACAAGACATTCAGTAGTCTGTAAAAAGGACATAGTTCTTTTTGTCACACATCTGTGAGATACTTAAAAAAGATTGATTTTAACACATTGACAAAGATACATCTTCAAATCAAGATTAACACTTAAGATACCTTACTAGAAATATTGCCACCATATCACTCCTCCAAATGCAAAAAATCCTCCAATCCAAAACTGCTTGAAATCAAGAGAGATAAGCTATGGTTACCATTCATTGCCTTGACATCTACTGTCAACAAATCCTTTATCATCATGTTTGGCTTGCCCTGCACAAAAGAATAAAGAATTAATTACTTTTGGGACCCAAGCCATTACTGACTTGGATCTGCCCCGTGCATCAATGTAAGTTTTATTTGTTCAAAGTGGATTGAAATGCACTATTGGGTTGAATAGTTCTCCAAACCCAACATGGCGAGGCTTAACAGCATTGAACCCATTTGTCCTGGCAGCATTAACTGATGTTCTATTTGACCTAGCAGTATTAACTACTTTGGGCCTAACAGTATTAACCTTATGATTAAAATGCCTGTTAGTTAATGCTGGTTTCTTATAAAAGGGCCTTTGGACAGTAGATTGTGCTGATTTGAAAAAATGAGTTTTTGGTCTAGCACAATGCACTGTTGGTTTTGGGTGAGCAGTATAAACTGACTTAGCAGTACTAAGAGGTTTTAGGCCAGTTCTCAGCAAAACTGCTCTTGGAGTCACATTTTTATGGGTTCTATGGTGTGAGGTCTTGGCATAATAGTAATTATCCACCCTGTTATAATTGTTCCCACTTACCACCTTTTTCTTTTGATGGTAAGTACAATTTTTCTGCGCATCTTTAAAGCTCCCACAATTAAAACAAGCCTTGTTATACATCACAAATTCACTACCTAGTTGATTGGACTTCTGACCATTCCAATTTCTCTGATTCCCTCTAGGCCTTTGTGATCTATACATCTCTGCATACCTAACTGACTTTCTAACTGGTTTTTCTATTTTAGCAGCAGTAGGAATAACAGTTTTCTTTACAGGCTTAGTCATAGACTCAACTTGTTCCTCATCATCTGATACCTAATCCTTAATAATTAGAGCATCAATATTTTCCCTAACTTTCTTAGGTTCTCCTTCACTAACTCTCTTACTAGTGTTAGACCCACAACCTTCAACAAAGCTACTTTTGACCTGTGATTCTTGTTCTTTTACCAAAGACTTATCAGAATTCTCCTTAGAATTATCTGATTCCTTAACAACATTAGACTCTTTCTTACTATTCTCAGGACCATAGCCTTTGAATTCAGGCTCTTTGAATTCATCAAGACCAGAATAAGACAGATCTAGTTTGTTAGGTCTATTGTAGATTAAAGGATGAGGTGGAGGAACTGCACTATATCCCAAACCCTTTTTACTTTTGTCAGTTATCTGACTTTCTAACAACTGATCTAAGTCTTTTGAGGCCTTATCAAATTTCTCAATTTTAAAATCAAAGGCATCCTTTTCTTGCTTAAGTTTTTCAAACTCTGTTTTAAGCGTATTAATTTCATATTGTTTGATTCCTACTTCTCTTTTAAGGACAGCAACTTCTTCACTAAAAAGAACCTCATTCTTCCTATATGTGACAAGTTGTGCCTCAACAGTATCTAGTCCTCTTTTATAAGTAGCTGACTCAAATTTAGTTTGAAGTTGTTTAGCAAGCATATCATCATAATGTTTCTTAAGAGTTTCATAGTTATTTAGACAAGTTTTAGAGCAAGTTTTATCAGTGTATACCTCTGAGTTTGAAAATGCCATTAGAGCCATGTTTGTCTGAACTTGTTCTTCTTCCATGTCACTCCAATCAAAACCTACACCATCAATAGCCAAAATTTGCCTGGAAGTTCTTCGATTTGTTTCCTTCTTGTCCTGAGTTGTCTGAATTCTGAAACTGATCTTCCTGCTCTTGATGCTCGCACCCATGGAAAGTGTCCTCAACTTATACAGTATTAACACTCCACCTTAGATTTATCAAATCCAGCAATATCATTACCATTAATAAAAATCTTCTTGCCTGTCTTCTGATAGTACTTCTTTGCTTTTACACTTAGCAAAGAGAGTTGCCACTTTAGATCTATTGCTTCCAAAATCCACTCATGAATATGCTCTAAGTAACTGATGTAGGACATAGAACATTGGAATTTTAACCATAGAAAAGCATACGCAGTATTATCACTGACAACATCAGTGCAAACTTGTGACTTGCAAGTATAACACTAGGGCTAGCAGCACTAACTTGTGAATAAGCAGTGTTAGCATCATTGGTACTGCTAGAGCTTGGTGCAGTCATGAAGGCCAAGTTTTGACCACCACTGGATGTACCAACTGTCTTCTTTATATTTTGTTCAACAACTACATGAGTATTCCACTCAGGTGGTAAGCTGCTTAAAAATTTTAAGTTTAAATCTTCTTGGGCAATGATCCACACCCAAATAGCACGCCTACTTGAACTATCTTCTGAAGCCTAATGAAAATAGAGTCAATGAGACTCTGCACTTGTTGCACTGAATTCTCATATTGTTGCTTCAGAGAGTTTTCTAATTTTCTTGTAGTTGCATTACCACTAATTCTTGTTCACAATGGCAGCAACATAGATTTAGCATCTGGATATTGATGAATGTTAGCTGATGTTCATATTGAATGGCCATGAGTAACAAACCCTAGCTTTGCATCATTCTTTTTCTTGTAATCTCTCTTCTGTAGTTTAGAACAGTGTAGACTCTATTAAAGTTGTTATCCCATTCTCCTTAGTTTATATAAGATATTGGACCCATTAATCACCATTTTCTATCACTTCCAGTTGTTATCCCATTCTCCATAGTTGTTTGAGATATTGGGACCTATGAATCACAATTTTCTATCACTTCCTAGAGAGCATAGTCTTGGATTTAAAAGTACTGCTTAATCCTTATAGCCCACATCTCATACTCCCCCAATTTGAGTATGGGTATACCACTTGTTGATCCCAATCCTAGATCGATTCTTTACCTTGTAAAGAGTATGTTACCTTGGATAAATCTAAAATAACAATAGTAGAAACTTTGTGTGTATATCAAAGAGTATGCGGAATCTACTCTTTAATACTCTAGAAGATATATCAATGGAACGGTAGATATGAATGAACAAAAAACGCTTCAATATTATTAATAATAACAATACGTGTACTCTGTGTAGTACTAAGGTTACAACCTTGAAGCTTACAAGACTCTTAATCTCTGGATCTGTGTATGTGTATGATAATGAGATGATTGAGATATTAGAGGTGTCTCAACTAATGTCCTAGAGCCTCCTTTTATAGACTAAGGAGTCCTAGTCGGCTTACAATATATTCCTAAGATATCTCAATCTTTTCTAAACATAAACGTAATCTTCTAAATAAATACATGTATATCTTATACATAAATATCTCAACACTTATCTTCACACGTATTCTTGTTCTCCAAACAATATTTATCTCTTTAACGCGTCTTTATCCTCTTGACAGTAGAAAGTCTTCAAACAGTCATAATCTTTCCACCAGCAGCACTGAGCAGCAGTAACTTCTAAGAATCCATGAAGTCTTTTAAGACCCAACACTACGTAAATCTAAAGCCGTTTATTAAGTATGCTCAAAGATAAACGTTAGTCGATAAGATTTGGATATTAGATTCCCATAATGAAGCTGAGGATGTGAAGCTCTAGTGAACGAAGGACAAAAACCACGAGCACGAGAGGCTTCAAAAATCCGGGACAATCCTGGACATACAATCACAAAACACAAAACACGAAAAATAAAAGAGGTGGGCCTCCTCACAACACACTGATTCATTACTAATAAACTACCATACTACTACTATGGATAAGCATGGGTTGCCACCCACGAAGCGCCTTGTTTTTGTTAACCTAGTCACAAGCTCGACTCGACCCCGAATTCAATGGTCCATGGGGAAAGTTTGGAGATCCAGGACAACCACGGTTGGTATGTCCCCTCCAAAGTAGTGCTTGAGTCTATGACCGTTCACCTTGAAATTTGGCCCGTCGGTTTGAGATAACTCGAGGGTGCCATAAGGGAAAACTTGGGCAACGGTGAACGGTCCGGTCCAACGGGTTTTAAGTTTACCCGAGAAAATCTTCAATCGAGAATTAAAAAGAAGTACTCGGTCACCAACGTTGAAAATGCGGTTCTTGATTTTAGAGTCGTGGATCTTCTTTGTCTTCTCTTTGTAGATCAAAGAGTTCTCGTAGGCTTGATCACGAAGTTCATTTAATTCATTGGGTTGAACTTTTCGGTGATCACCCGCGGACTTAAGGTC
>BQNB010072202.1:0-32513 GCA_026074375.1 Tanacetum coccineum
CCTTAATCCTAAACCTTAATTCTAAACCCTAAACCTTAATCCTAAAACCTAATCTTAACACTAAACCTTAATCCTAAACCCTAACCCTAACTCGAATTTAAAACCAAAAACCCTAACCCGAAACCAAAACCAACCTGACACCCTTTTTCTTTTATTTTTGACCCATTTACACCTAAGCTAGCAACCTAGCACCTCAAGCACCTCTATGACCTCACCACCATGTCACGAAGCAGCCACCCAAGCACCTTACAAGCACCTCCATCACTACCCTTAGCCACCAAGTAAACAAACACCTCCTTGTCACCCCTATGATAACCGAACCCCCTCCACATCCTTCCACCACTCAAAGCTACACTTCTAGCCTCTCATACTCACCCTATAGCCTTCATTAGTCACTACCTACAGCCCTTGATCCCTACTCCAAGCATAAAACTTGGGCACCAAGGGTTTCGACCCATATAAATAGCCAAACCCCCCATTCTTTCAATCACACCTCAAAAACTCATAACCATACAAATGGAGTTCTAAATCAAACCAAGGAGGATCAAGAGAAGTCCCTAAGATCAGAATTGAATCTAAGAATCAAGAAAAAGAAACCCTTGAAGTCGTTTCTAGGCGTACAAACTCAAACAACCCATTTTGACCCATTTTAGCTCAAGTAAGCTCAAAATCTTGTTCAATAAGCTCATGATCTGTTTTAGAACTTTTATTAGCCTTGTTAGATTCTATATAAACTCTTGTTTGATCCCTTAAACCACAAACCCATGCGTTTTTGGTTAAAACCCTAAAAATGACCCGTTTAGATTTTCTATCTAACGAATCCTTTTTCTAAACTTTTGTTACATTAGAACATCTTATTTTAACTTATTCTAATAATCCATGACCTGCAAAACTCTTTTGGATTTCAAAAATATCAAAATTATAAATTTTGAACTTGATTTGCAAATGTTTTCATGCATAGGGGTATATATCGTAACTTTCTGAAATTTATAACTAGAAGGGCTGAAAATGTCATTATTCCAAAGTTATAACTATAAGGACCTATCTTGCCAAGTTTCAAAGTTAAAGGTTTAAATTACATATACTTATTATATAAAGGACTAAACTTGTAAAAGTTTATAAACCAAGGGTAAATATTGCCATTTTTTCAAACTTAAAAATATAAAATATAATATTTTTTTATAAATTATAAAAATATATATAAATATTATAAAACTCGATATTAATTAAAACCCGAACATTTTATCGCTATTAATCAATGCTCGACGCATTATAAAACAATTACGTCATATAAATTAACGTAATTTATCATCGACTAGCTTTTGAAAAAAACTTAAATCTTATCGTATCACGTTACTAGGGGAAATTCATGTGAGGGGTTTCCATTTGGGTATTTGTTTTGACGGTTTTCCAGGGTTTATATTTATATTTCCCTGACACCCTTCAAACGATAACTACATGGCCTCTGGATAATGAATAGCCCGAACAATGATGAACAATAATTCCCATAAATTAATAAATCAAAGTAATATGGTAAATTCTATAAAGTTTAAAAAACATAAACCATCACACTAAGAACTAGACATATACCATCCGGTTGTGTTACTTGCGTGACGTAGCTGTTACTTTCACTTTATATACTTTTGCCATCAATCAGATTTCCCCTGTTAAGGTGAGTTCATAGCCTTGAATTTTAAATCTTTTAATGTTTTCATAAACCCGCGAGGGGGATACATGCTATAAATCATGAATACGAGTGTTTTTCTAACTGTATGCTATCTTGATATATTATTGCCTAAGTCCTTACTTTTGCCATTAAGACCCCACTATCATGAACTGTTAATTACTTTTCGGAGTAAGCGCGAATGCTGTGAATAGATCTATTTGGGACTGAACTTCCCCGTTGGTGTACCTATACTTTTTGGTAACCAAACACACTTCATTTGAATCACTATGCGGGTGTTTGGCAAAGGCACTCGTTGGGGCAACTTTTTGTGATTATTGATTATCTCAAGATCTCGGTGGCATGAGCTTAGGGCAATAATACTGTTTTCTATAATAATTGTACTCATTGCAATTATTACACTTATGGGTGTATAACAACGTAACCCACTATTGAACTTGTATTCAAATTGTTTAACATAAACCTATGAATTTCACTCAACCTTTGTGTTGACTTTTTAACATGTTTATCTCAGGTAACTGAGCATCTTATGGCACGAAGTGGCACGGACTTGAAGATGGCTAAACTATTATCATTCAAACTTTATGTTTTCATGTAGATTTTGGGACATCTGTTTGTAAAAACTCTGATGAAATAATATATGATAACTTATCTTTTTAAAACGTCTCTTTTGAGTTGTTTTCTATGATTATGATTGTTGTACTATGAAATAATACCCCAGATTAGCTTCCGCTGTAATATGTCAAAAATGGGCGTGTTATATATCACATGAAGATGCTCAAGCTACTCCTGATGATACTAATGATCCATTCACTTCTATTTTCATTGTCAAAATGTTTTGCAGATAAAGACGTACCAACTAATGGTGCATATTAATAGTTGAGAGTTCATTGTTTTCGTTCATAACATGCTGGATCTAGGAAATGGAAGGATTAATTCCATATTTTTTGTTTAGTAGCCATTATGAACCTCGAGGGCTTGCCCACATGTATCATGGTAATGTTTCTTCACATTACAAACAAACTATCTATTTACTAACGGGCCTCTTGCATAATTAATCTCAACACAATTTACTCTAATATTCCTAGCCAGTAATATAATCTTGCCACCATTACGAACAAAGCACGAATATTAAGAAAATAAAGGCGTATAGATTTATAACATATATGATTAGATCAAACTATCAAAGCCATTAAGATATAACAGAAATTAACAAATTAACACACAAGATTACTCAAGATTTTGTTTTCTCATTTGTTTCTAACACAAATAGCATAAACTTAATAGAAACCAAAATTAAGAAAACACAACTTGAAACAAAATATATAATATCAAAAATTCCGGATATTAAAGCAGTTTCTGGTGGAGATAAGGGGCGCCAGTGTAGATTTTGGCGACATCGAAGAACTCCAACAGTAGCGGATCTGCAAAAAAGAATATCAAAAATTTTATAACTCAAAAATATAAAGAAAATATATACAGATTTGTCTAATCAGGTTAAAAACCCTTTAATACCTCAAAAGTTTAATAATTTATGAAACCGTATATTGAATGCAGGGAGAACAAATTCCGGCAAGAAAGACTGTGGCGGCAGCAAATCTACAAACATTTTTAGTCAAAGACGTCATAAGAATAAAGTTCTATAAAAAAACCCTTCAAAACTTGAAGAACTGATTAATAAATAATAAACTTATCAAACTCAAAAATGTTATAAAAGCAGCAGATTCGATAGTAAGGTTCGGGTTGTGGTGGATATCATCTAGAGGATTTCAGTGGTGGTGAGTGCCTCGGCGGTGGTGTATATAGTTGTAACGGGTACGAGTTTGTGTTTTTAGGGTGAATGAGAGAAAGTTTATGCTTATCAGATTCGGTGTGGAGAGTTTATATATTGAAATGGGCTGTTACAATTCATATGATTTAAATGAGTTCTTATACCTTTTGGGCTGTTACAAATTACAATTAATATGGTTTTATGTACAACATTAATATTGTGTGATGTTACAAAATGCGGTGTTACAAAATAGATTTCACATTAAGACACTAAATTTTGAGTTATAACTATCAATTATGTGTATTTATTGAGTATATAGCAAAAGTAACATAAATCTTTCTATAACAAGAAATGTTTTGTTCTTAAAATTTTAAGACTTCTAAAATTAGAATGGGCTAAATGCTTTATAAAGTAGTAAAGATAGTAGAGATATGCGCATAATTAGTCAGCTATCCACTAATTATGTATTGATAATATCATTAATACATAAAAAAAATATAAAATTCTACTTTTGTGACTCATGAATTTTGACTAAGACTAGTGGTTACTTGCACATTAAAATTGCACGACCAAGTATAAACGAACTTGACTTGATTTTTAAGATATTTAGTACGGAGTAATGGAGTATATATATATTTGATGCTTTCATGATTCATATTTTTATTATAGCTTTGGATCTCAAAAAGGACATATGTTACTATTAAATATATCCACTAATAACTTGACAAATATTTTAGTAATATAATAAATGTCAGTTTAATAAAAAAACGTCTTCACGGGCATTATAAAAGGTATAACCGCACATATTTTTAAATTGGTGTGACGGGTTTACCCACGATAGGTATACATTACCCATCACCCACCCACCACCCGCTGGCGGGTTCATTTTTTCACCCATGACCCACCCGTGAGTAAACAATGACGGGTCTACCCACCCATCACGGTGTAGGTACCCGCGAGTTATGGGTTTTTTCTCCCCGTTGCCATCCTAGTTGTTATGGTCATGTTTTGTTGGAATCGTTGACTTAGAGTATTGTAATTACTCTTTAGCTTCTCTAATTAAACTTTGTAAACGACCGATAGAAGCATAATACAAGAGAAATACATTTTCATGGGTGGATCATAATTTTGCAAATCAAACAATTTTTTTTATGTCTGACTCTATGAAAGCAAAGTGTAACTTATAAGTGTATTCCATCTTTTTTTCGTAAAATACTATTACTTCCGCCGTTTCAAAATAAATATCCACTTTCTGTTAGACGAGTCGTTGACTCAAGTCCGATTGTGTGCTTATGGTCCATTAGGTTTACGGTTTAATGTTGCTTATTATCACATCTATGTATTTAATATAAATACACATGCTATTACACATATGTAATTCATTAAATCAATAATAATCTCTATTGTTTTACATGGTATCACACCCTTAAGTAAGATCCACCAACAAAAACTTGCTATCCTCCGGTCATCGGCTACTTGTCGGTGATCCGGAGGGATTCCTTTTTTTTCGCTTTATTGTTTTTATTTATTTAGGATTTTATTTTCGTATTCCATTAATAAACCTTAAACCCTAGCCGTCAAAACACACAAAATATGTTGAGTTGCCTTCGATCAACCATATTTTTTTTCTTCCTCATCTAATAAATTTTGTTGTCGAAGATCATTTTCGTTGAGAACAAAAGTTGACCATCAAATTGCCGCTCCTCCTAACGGGAAATCAAATCATGACGTAAAAAAATAGCAAACATCATAAAAAATAAAGGAAATCGCGAAGCAATATACAATTATATTTTCAAATACAAGTCCATCTCCGTGCAAACGATCAACAAAGAAGAGAAGAAAGAAAGAAGAAGAGACGAATAAGGCGATTTCAACATTCTATCCAGTTTGTCCGTCCGGAAGAATCCCGTTCAAACTGCGGGGGTTTTCGGCGAGTCATTGGCGCAAACCCGATTGTGGGCGTGCGGTCCATTAGGTTTAGGGTTTGATGTTGCTTATTATCAAAGCTATGTATTTATTATAAATACACATGCTATCACACATGTTAATTCATTAAATCAATAATAATCTCTATTGTTTTACACTTTCGAATTGAACAAAGTTTTAGGCTGGATGGCATGGAGATGAGTAACTCACCTGACACGTCACCGCCACATTAGTTTTCTCTCTCCAAATAAAACTCACCTTACAACCCACCTTTCAACCGTAATAGGAACTCATCTTACAACTAAAACTCACCTTACTCACATTTTTTTATTTAGATACTTTTATTCATAATCTAAAAAAATAAATATTTATGTTAAGTAAACGTACAAAATTTAAAAAACGCTAACTAAATTAAAAACTTTTATTCATAAATTAAAAACATTACATAGACTTCGAATATTAAAAATACATTACAAATAAAGCTTATACTAAGCATTACGAGACAAGTGTCCGATCAAATCGTGTCAAAGGTTTTGATGTGCCTGTGATGATCTGATCTAACTCATAACTTGTTGCACTTGTTCCTCGTTTCGAAACAGATCGTTCGGTTGATGTGCTTCCTTCGGGAACCATTTGGGAGACATCGCATATTTTTTGTATTTTCGAATCATATTATGTAATATGATGCATGTGTACATCATATTAACTATCTCGTTGAAAAGAGGGCGAGCCATTCGGAACGTCTTCTGAAATTTTACTTCACCGTACATCGGGTCCTCGCTAAAAAAACAGTGAATAAACGCTCATGAGCACCAGAACGATCTCGAGTTATGTTGTTTCTCGTCGGTTTGCTCGTCGTCTATGCTTAATAAACGCAATCACTCGTTTAATAAAAGTCTTCTTACGGCTAGTAACTTCTTCTTCTCCTTCTTCGAAATCTATGCCCACAAACGTATACGAATTCATTTTGTGTAAATAAGGAATGTGAGAAGTGTATATGAAATGAGAGAGTTGTGTATAAAAATGGATGAATTAGTGGGTATTTATAGGTAAAAAGTGGGGTTTTAAAAAAAGTTTTTTTTAATATAAAACGGTAACTTAAACAAGGGGGGCCCACGAATTGAAAACTCACATATGTGAGTTTCTCACCACAAGCCCGAAAAAATAGCCAAAACTTACCATGATAGTGGGTGTTTGCTTGGTGACTTACCTGGGTGGGATGGAACTCGCGCGTGAGTTTTGAACTCACCTTGGTGAGTTCCTTGCCATACCGTCCAGCCTTAGATAATTCTATTAACTACAAATTCATCAATCAAATATCATTTTTACCTACTAAACTTCATTTTAATTGATTGAAACACAAAATAAACATTTATGCACAAACATCTCAAAATACCATAATGGACTTTTATCTAGGACAGGTGGGAGTACGATATAATGTGTTTGATCGAAAACAGTTAATAAAACTCATTAATTTTTATCCCAAAATAGAATAATGAACTTTTATTTAGGACATGACGATATAATGTGTGTTAGAGCAAATTTTTGTAAGTGCGCTTGGTCCTTGTAAATGTGCTTGAATCTTATGTATCTTGTTTAGCTTCGAATCCTTCGGAGGTAGCTCCTTCATACCCTAGCTAAAAGTAAGAGAAAACATCGTTAGCTCGCCTCGGGTTTTGAGTCAAGGACCAACCTTCGGTGTAAGAGTAAGTATGGGTGTTATGAGAGAAATATGAAGAGATAAGGGAGAGAGAGTTGGTTTAGTTCGGAGTGTGTGTAAGTTCGTCTTCCCTAGGAATGATCTTCCTCTATTTATACTACCTTAATGTTACATGACGACACGAGAATGATGTCGTTTGAAGCAGCGGGGAAATCATTGAGCTAGTACTTCCACTGTATTCGCTGGGTTAGCTTTTCGTGGTATGCCAGACGAACATCGTGGTCCTAACGTCGTACTCTTTAAGTACATTGTCATTGTACGTCGTTTGACTAGCTCTAATGCTACTGAATCCGGACCTGAACCATCCTTCGATGGTCCAGCTTCTCCAGAGTACTATTCTAGCTTCGTGCATGTTTGTGTTAGCCTTAGAAATATTAAAGTCAAACAAGAATGTAATCGGTCATCTTAGTCAATATCAGTCTTAGTTTGTAATAGGTTAGTCGGGTTTTACGGGCTTGGACTATAATCTAATATTGTCCATGTTTCGGACTTTAAGCCCATTCAAATGCCAAGCCTGGCCCATTAAGATTAGCCCAAACGCCTTGTTTAAGGCCCGGAATATAAAAGCCCCTCTCCACACATGGAGAAGGTGTGTGTTGGTCATTTGTGTGTGTGTTTTACATGTGAAAGATCCTCCATTATCTTTTCTTCTCTCTAATATTCTTTCTAGTTCTCAATCTTATTATTCTAGCTTATTGAAATCGTGTATGTGCTTATTATGTTGTGATATGGGTTAAGTTCATGGACAACATGTGGTATCACTCGCCAACGGGTAGTTGGTGATTTTGTTTGTGGTTTACTAGCTTATTCGGACAACTTATTATAGCTTATTGTCGGCTTATTTTTATAATAACTTATTGTGTCATAAAGCTTGGTACTTTCTATTGTCAAAACTGTCATAGCTTATTAGGAAACGTTTTTCATAGCTTATTTGTAGGATAATAGCTTATTTGAGTGTCTTTTCCAAGTCCTATAAACCGTAGCTTATTTTTTCTTATTAAGTGTTTTTATTTGTTTCAAACGAAAAAAGCCTTGGACTTTAAGTGTCAAATCGTAGTAGCTTATTCCTTACTAGTTTTTGTGGCTTATTTGTGAGTCTTATAACTTATTTAAGCTTATTAAGGTTTTATTGGTAGCTTATTTTTCTTTGTTTTTGAGTCTAGGTTATTCGAAAATCACAAAAGCTTGTACTTTCTTATTTAAAAACTTTGTAGCTTATTAAAGGTATTTTTTTCGTGGCTTATTGAATATGTCAAGTTGCTTATTCTCAAGCTTTTTATGGGCTTATTTGTGTATTCATCCCCGCGGTTTAACTAAGAGAGGGTAAGGGACAAATTTTCAAAAAAAAGTAGGAAAAGGACAAGTAGAAAAAGTTACAATCCCGCAGTTTAACAGTGTAGTGTCCACGGTTTATGTCATTTTTGTTCCTCGTCCTGAAGTTTAAGAGAAGAGTGGCAGCAGTTTAAGTGTGTTTCAGCGGTTTATAGGTTTTTTTCATCCGTGGTTTAAGACCGCGATATAATCAGGTGGTTTAACAGGGTTGCCCCGCGGTTTAAAATTGTTTTAGGCGGTTTAACCCCGCGGCTTACAGGTTTTGTTTGTCTCGCGGTTTAACAGCTTTGGTTCGCGGTTTAACAACCTCTTGTGTTCGCGGTTTAAGTTGAAGGTATACCGCGGTTTACATTCGCGGTATAACGATTTGTGCAGGCGGTTTAAGGTCCATCAAAGGCGGTTTAAGTTAAACTTAAACCACAGCCCTCGGTTTAACAGTGTTTAGAGGAAGAATAAAGCTTTGAATTTTGGCAGGAAAGATTTTATTCAAAGTTATAAGCCCTAATCCAATTTTACAGATTTAGTCCTCGAAGTTCAAATTTAATTCACCATTAGTCCTAAACAGATTGTTAACAACAGTTAGTCCTCATAGTTCAAAGTTAATCCTTACTTGTGTAAGTACAATGTTAGTCCTTCAAAGTTCAATACAATTATACTATTAGTCCCTTAAATCATAACACTTACATTGTTAGTCCTTACAAGTGCTAATTACAACCGTTTGTTCACATTACTTCAAAGTTACTACACCGTTAGTCCTTTGATCATTCAAGAATGTTATCAAACCACAATCAAATCACTGCATCTACTTAAGATCCGATATCCATTCACAATAACATCAAAATGTCCAATAACAACAACAATCTTCAAACTCAAACATCAAGTGCTCAGCACAATGCCATCATGGAAGCCGGTGGCAAAGATCGCCCTCTAATGTTAGCACCTGGTAACTACGTTTAGTGGAAATCATGAATCAAAAGATACATTGACACCAAACTAAACCATGAACTTATCCACTTTTGTCTTCAGAATCCACCATACAAATACCAATACAGAGTTCCACCTGCTACACCTGGTATTGATGGTACTCCATAACAACCAAGGGAAGAAGTAATGGAGATGTATGCAACTGTTTCAGAGGAGACTAAGAAATGGATTGATGCTAAAGCCGAAGCTATTCAGATCGTACTTACTGGGATTGATAATGATATCTACTCTATAGTTGATGCTTGTCCAAATGTAATGGAAATATGGAAAGCAATTGAAAGGTTGAAACAAGGTGAGTCAATCAAAATACAAGATCTTGAAACCAATTTGTACTGAGAATTTAGGAAGTTCACCTCACGGGATGATGAAACACTTGATTCGTATTACTTAAGGTTCTACAAGATGATGAATGAGCTTATCAGAAATCAATGTGAAGTCACCAAGCATCAAGTGAATGTTCAGTTCTTATTCACCTTAAATCAAAATGGCAAAGCTTTGTGACACTTGTTAAGCAGAGTCAAGAATTAAAGACCATCTCATATCACAAACTCTATGACATCCTAAAGCAACACTAGAATGAAGACAATGAGATAAGAGCTGAAAGATTAGCACGGACTGCTAACCCACTTGTACTTGTTGCACAACAACAACCAGTTTACTATCCTCAACCAAATCCCACCCACTACACTCAAAGTTCATCAACCAGATCGCAAGCTGCTAGCAGTAACAAAGGAAAAACAATTGCCAATTCTCCTCCACCTACTTATAACTCAAAACCTAAAATAGTTGTTGATGATGAAGCATCTTCAAAAGAGAAGGAAATTGACAAACTCGTGGCTTTAATCTCAATGTCTTTCAAGAAAATCTACAAACCTACCAACAACAACCTTTGTTAGGAATTCAGTTTTAATGAAGTGACGATCATTATCGATCTCATGAGTCTTATAATAGTTAGATAACATTAAGCGTGTAATAGTTAGTCTGATAGGCTAGTTCATTAGGTGAAATATTGTAAAATCCAAGACCGACCCATGTAAGCCTACTAGAAGGCCTATGGCTAGCCTAAAGGACATATAAGAATCTCTCTCTTCACATAGAGAGGGTGTGTAGGTGTGTGTAAGGAATGCGTGTGTAGAGAGAAACTCGTCATTTCCTTATGTAATAGAAAAGTATTATCCAAACACCTCCATCAATCTATCTATATCTCTTCTTTTCTAGTTGATGTGTGATTATTGAATATTCTACAATTGGTATCAGAGCCAGGTTTCATCTTGGGCTATTTAGTGTTCGTGTGTGGTTTGGTTTGAGCTTATACAACTTATAAGCTTATTTTGGGATTTGGCTTATTTTTCTTTTTGTGCTCATTTGTCATAAAAGCTTGAATCTTTTTCTATAAAACCCATAACTAGTATACTATCAATACTTATTCATGGCTTATTTGGGTTGTAACAGCTTTTTAAAAGCTTATTATAGCTTATTTGGACGCACGCTTATTTAGTAGTTAGTTTAGGTTTTAAGTTTAAATCTTTAAAAAGACTTGTACTTTCTTCATTAAAACAATAACTGGACAAACCTTCCAACTTATTTTTGTGGCTTATCACTTAAAACAACTTATTTTCAAGAAAAAGTTATGGTTTTTTATTTCTAGTTATTTAGGATTTACGTTGCTTAAAAGGAAAAAGCTGAAAACTTTCATTTTCATCTTATTAAGTTGATCAGTAGTACTTGTTTTTCGTGGCTTATTCATTTACGAAGCATTTTACAAGCTTTTTGAGTTTCTTTATTGACCGCGGTCTGATAAGGAAAAAAGGGACAAAGATTCACAATTTTAGGAAAGATAGTACTGTAGGCGGTTTGATCTCAGGATTACGCGGTTTGACAGGATTTGATTCCTAAAACCGGCGGTTTGATAGCATACTAGGCGGTTCGATTCCTAAACCAGGCAGTTTGATCTTGAACATCACGTGGTTTGAGTCTCCATCACGCGGTTTGAGAAGGGTAAATAAGGCGGTTTGATAAGGTTGTTACACGATTTGATCTTCAAGTTTAGCAGGCGATTTGATAAAACTTTTACAGTCGGTTTGATCTTATAAGCCAGGCGGTTTGATAAACTTATGCAGGCGGTTTGACATAGTTATCACGCGGTTTGATCAATGAAAACGGGCGGTTTGAATCACTTGCAGACGGTTTGATCAACAGGGTTACGCGGTTTGAACTGAGTAAACATGTGGTTTGAGGTTGAAGAAGACGCGGTTTGATACTTGGGTTTACGCGGTTTGACTTTACTAAACAGGCAGTTTGAGAAGGGAAATCAAGCGTTTTGATATTAAGTATGTGGTTTGATCTTGTTTATGTAGGACGTTTGATCAAAAAATCACGTGGTTTGACTGATTTCAAACGAAGAAGACATAGTACAAAATTAGGCGGGAATGTTGTGTTTTAAATTGAAACCCTAAATCCGAATTTACCACTTCGACCCTCAAAGCTTAACTTAATTTCACAACTCGTCCTTTCTTCTATATTTACGTCAAATTCAAATTTTGGTACAACAGTGAAAATTTTGGGCTAAAATTCAAATTTTTACGGTTAAAATTAACGTCAAAATTTTAAAATTTCAGATTTTTTTCCTACACTTAGAATTGAATTCTAAAGAGAATTTCAACTTTAACGAAAGAGATTTTTGAAATTAATTTTTAGAGGGAAAAATCATGTTTAACCAGTTTAACCACACAACACTTCTTTATCATCGAAAAGATCCACAAATCAATTTCACACATTAGAATTTAATGGAATCCTCAAGTTCAAATTCAGAAGAGAGAATTGCAACAAATGCTACTCGAAGAAAGACAATTGCAATCTAACTGCATGACATGGTTTAAAGAGATCAAGATACATCTTGAAACTCTCCTGGGTAGACACATGAGGCCATATGAAAATGCATTTCAAATATTTTTCCAAGAAGAGTATGAGACTTTCAGAGTGAAGATGTACCACAATTTGAATCAACTACAATGGCAACTTGAAAAAGAGAATCTTTATTCCTGTGATCCAAAGACTTATCTTGATGTACTCATAACACAGTTCAAGGAATTTTTTGACTCGAAGAGGTGAATGCTTCGGATTTTGACAATAAATGCTGGCAAAAACACTTCAAAGATTATACGAGCTACGAACCTGAAACTTATAGACGTAATATACTCTGGTACCTGTATGTACTTGACAAGCTTATTGATGAAAGAGTACTTAAATACGGAGAATTACAGATGAAAGAAAGAGAAGTTAACGCAATAAAGGAGATTGAAAAACGGCTGAAAGAAAGAAAGATACAGCAGCAAGAGTGTTTGGTCATTCAGGGTATAACATTGGAGGCTAATTTGAGCACTGACGGTACAACATTGGATGCTAGTTTAGTCACTGAAGGTGCAACATTGGAATATAGCTTGGTCACTAAGGGTATATCATTGGATGCTAGTTTGGTTGCTAAGAAAAACACAGTTGACTCTAGTACATCATTAGAACATTAGAATAAATGCAACAGTTCGAGGAATGAATGCAGCAGATTAGGTAATGAAAACAGAAGTTTTGATAATGAAAGCAGCAGTTCAGGGAATGATGCAGATGATGATATTGGACCTTCATATGACAGTGATACAGTGACTGAGGTACATCATTCAAATAATGATACATTTGAAAATGTGTTTGCTGGCGGGATACAAAATCATGAACAACCTGAATCTATTCCTGACACATATGTGGTGAATGAGAATAATAGTGATATTATTTCTGATATACCAAATATGGATCAAGTTAGAGATAAGGAAGAACATGATGATGTGGATGATGAGCAACAACGTGCCTTCTTTGCTTCCTTGATCAATAACCTCAAATGTGCTATTGAAAAATGTATGAAGGTTAATCATGAAGCTCAGCAAGCGAATGCCTTATTGACAAAGAGCTTGAGAGATATAAGGAAAAATAAAAACATTTTGCAAAGGATAAGACAATTGAATCTGAATACTGCAAAAAGATTAAGCTTTTAAATGGCAAAATTTCAAACCTTAATTATCAAGCTTGTCAAAAAGATAAGACATTCGCCAGCGAAAATGGAAAGTATGATGAGTATGTCCAACTGCTTTTAAAAAGAAAAAATGAACTTGAAAAGAAAAATCAAGATTTTTTGAAACAAATAAACTATCTTGATATTAAACTTCAAAAAGCGGGACATACTGATCAAACTCTTTGAATGTTGCTTCCAAAAGAAGACAATGTTCAAACGGGAAAACAAGGCCTTGGATTTAAGAACAAAAATGATGTTGAAAACCCAAGTATATTGAACAAAACCAAGGAGTTAACACCAAGTTTGTATAACATTGATAAAATGGGACAAGACTTTCTTTCTGATCATAAGATCATTTCTGAAGAGAAATTAAAATGTGAAGCTGAAAAATGTTTGAAAGTACAACAAAGAAAATCTCCGCTCTCGTATCATGGCTTTGTATACGGTGAGACTCAGTTTGAAGAACCACCAAAAGTTCCTTTGAAAATAAGACATGTTAATTTGAAAAAACATTTGGAACAAGCTCAACTGAGTAATTATGATCCAAATGTTTGGAAATGTCTTCCAATGAAATACTTTTGTTATGTCAAACAAGCAATGCTTAAAGATGAAAATGAAACTGTTTCAAAGCAAAACCCTCCTTGAGAGAATGTTTTCATTAATTCGAGTTTTGAAGACAATGTCAAAAGGATAGCTAGAAATCGATTGTCTGAAGAACTTGAACCAAAGACGTCAATCTTCAACTAAACTGCTTTGAAAAGGGTCTTGTCAAAGAAATGAAAGATGATTTAAAGTATGTCACGTCTCTTGAAGACGAGTTTGATGAAACGTGTTTAATTTTGGACATTCAGCAAGAATTTTTCAAAACCCAGTTTGAGTCAGTCAAATCTGGGTCACATAGCTATGTGTATGAGAACGAGATTGTTGAACAAAATTTTCTCTGTAAAATGAAAACCTTTGTCTCAAAAAGACCATAACTGAACTTTCAAAACATGCATTTAATGTCAAAGAAGAAATGACAAAATGATGTGCCTAGTATGAAAAGGATTTTGCACAACTAGAGGCACATTGCATTTCTTTTGACCTTAAATCTCAAAACCAATCTTCGACATCCGTGCAAAATGGTCAGGTTTTAAGTAATAAGAGTGATGAAGCCAAAATCAAGTTTGACACCAAAGATCATGAAACCATAAACATCGAATTGGAATACAATGTCACTTCATTATTACTAAAAGAAAATGAACACTTTGAAAACGATTTACCGAAACCTATTTGATTCAATCAAACGTTCACGAGTTCAGACAAAAATTTCAAACGTTTCTCAAAACGAAGCAAAAAATTTAAAGTCTCAATTGTCTGAATATGCGGATAAAAAGTTTGATAACGTTTTTCAAAAGATTGAATCAATGAAAAAGAAAAAGTTTGACTCTAGAATCTCAAATAATTTCCTTTAAAAATCTTTGTATGATTCTGATCCCTTAAATGTTGAATCGGAATCGGAGGAGAAAAGATTCTTTTTGGAAATGAAACATCAAGTTTTGAAACAAAGATTAAGGAGCTCGAAATGATTTTAGCTCAACAAACAAAAGATTTTAAGAATGCCAAAGTCGATTTTTCAAAGAAAACGAACAAGTTCGAAACATATTTTGAAAAACTTAAAAATACAAAAGTTGTCCTTAAACGACAATTGGATCATAAGATTCAAGATTCTAATGTCGAAAAAGATCAGTTTTTGAAACAAATTGCTTTTTTAGAATCAAAATTGGCATCACAAGATCTTCTTTCAATTCAAAAAGAATATAACGATTTGAGAACTTCATACAATGCTCTAAAAGCAATGTTTGATTCTCTTAACCGGGACAAAAGGAAATCTCCAGTTGCAAACTTTCCAAAACTAAAAGTAAGTGTTTCAAAGAAGATTTACACGGGTGAATCTTCAACGTCATTTCCGAAAAAGGTGTCTCAGTTTACAACATACTCTTTGCAAAAAGATAGAAAATCTTCTAAGAAACCTCAAGTTTTCGAAACACCCCCTCATCAAAAGGTTTTTAACTCAAGTGATTCAACTAAGAAAAAGCAGTCTTTTGAAACTCTAAATTCTCGTTTTACACCGGTAAAGCAAGTTTGAAAACCAAAGCTAAGTCATTCAAAACCGTTCAAATATTCAAAATCAAAAATGTTTTCACTACAATACAAGAATGACTCTGCTTTAAAAATTTCAAACAATGGAAGATTACCATTCATTTCAAAAATGAATTCCCAAAATAAAACATTGGGTTTCAACAATAGATGGAAATCTTCCTGTTCATCGAGATTTAAAACTCCTCAAGAAACACAATGTATCAATAGTCAATGGAAAAATAAAAGGAATTTTAAATCTTCGTTGATTCCACGGGCTTTATTTCAAAATGAAACACCAATTTCTAGTCCCCATTGAAATTCAACTTCTTTACATCGAATTGACACAACCTTCAAATGGTTTTCAAAATTTGGTAAACCCGTTAGCACCGTGCTTAAATGTGTTCCAAAGGTTGTTATCTAATTTGATATCATAATGGTTTGTAATCAAATGTTAGTTTGCAACCCGTGCCTCAAATAAAAGGAAAATGTACGATTCAATGCGTTTATCCTTAACAACGAAAAGAGAAATCTTTTCGTTCTTGAGCTATTCAATCAAAACATTCAAAGTTTTATAGCTCAAGTTAATGGATTTCGTATACTTCAGTCCGAGACCTGTGTTTTTCAAAGAAAAGAAAGTGTACGTGTCAGTGCATTTATCTTAAGAAAAGAAGAGAAACCATCTTGTTTTCAAGCAAAAATTTTCAAAAGGTTTTCAAAATCTTTTAAAATTTTGCTCATCAAAATGACTTGTGTACACATCAGTGCACAACTCAGTTTTCAAATAAAAGGAAAGTGTACGCCTCAGTGCGCTTTACCTTCAAAAGAAGAGAAATCTTCTTATTTTCGAGCATACTTATCAAAAACTTTTCACAAGTTTGCTCAAAACATTTGACTTCTAAGTATTTCTGCTTAGAACTCAGACCTTAAAGAAAGGAAAGTGTACATTTATCCTCGCAACTGGAAGCTTACAACTTCTCGGACTTAAGCTAATTCATTAACATATTCAAAATCTTAAGTTCAAGTAAAGATTTTTAAATTATTAAACATAATTTTTCAAGAGTTTATCAAAAAAAAATTTCAAAATCTTTTAAAATTGTGTGTTCAACACTCCCTTCCTCATTAAAGTTTTTAGTCTTTATGAAAAATTTTAGGGGGACAAGAGAAAAATGTTGCAATAATAATAATAATCATGCGAATATTACCATTTTCTCCCATGTGTTTTCAAATCTCAAATAGCCATTTTACTCCATTAATATTAAAAACATCACATGGTATGCTATTTTTGAGGGAGGGAAACTAAATTAAAATGTGATCGTCTTTGACTCAAGTGCGTAACTCTTTCCTCCTTGTGCAAAACTCTTTCGAATCTCGATGCACATGTGCAGGGGGAGCATTTCTCAAAAAGCCCAAGTGTAAGGACACAATAAAACTCTTAAAGTGTCAAACATTTTGATTTATATCAAACACTTTGATTGATTTTCAATGGTTTTATGGTTACGATCTTTATACCCAACAACCAACTGACTCACGACGTCGATGAAGCCATAAGGTGCTTAAGGTTAGGTATAAGTCCTATGATCCAACCAGAACTAGAGGGATCTACCCAAGGACATTCCATAGTTACAAATAGCAGTCCTTAGGTATGACATGGAGTTGAATGAAAATATGGGAATAATGTTGACTAAGGCATGAGTTAGCACTAGAACAATCACAACAAGGTGATAGTAATGACGTCTTGGTTAACATTGAAGGGGTTGAAGAATGAAAAAGAAATGTAAAGCATAAAGGGTGAAAAGAAAGAAGC
Source organism: Tanacetum coccineum (assembly GCA_026074375.1). NCBI lineage: Eukaryota > Viridiplantae > Streptophyta > Magnoliopsida > Asterales > Asteraceae > Tanacetum > Tanacetum coccineum. Next base: position 17,400 of record BQNB010072202.1, read on the forward strand.
CCTCCATAAACATTAGGCAGAAACTGGGTTAATACATTTGCTATCAGAATCACAAAGATGATTGTTGATATTGAACATAGTCATCATGGACCCAATGATGCAATGCACAACCCTCCCTAGCCACTCAAGGTATCTTAAAAGATTCTTGTTTCATTTCCCATGGAGAAAAACATGTTATCTATCGACTTCCTCACTCCGAGTTAGTTGGTATTGAAAAGGTGGCAGTCAGCTCTAGCCTCCGATCACTAAAACCAAAACGCACTTATTGAGTCTAGAGCCAAAAGAGATCAATAATAAATCTCATTAGGACACAATTCCAAAATACACTTGTTGTTCACAAACAAATAACACAAGTGGTATCTAAGAGTCCTACACCTTATCCTTGTGATCTTGCCAGAACATTCAGAGTGATACTCTTCAGTTTCACAGTGACGAATGAAAATCCTTCCAGTGTCAACATCAAACAGCAGTGTGGTAGGTGACTTGCAAGATTCTATATGGATCAAGCTTGTGTCAACTGGATATCGATTTTGGTCTAGTCTATGAATTGACGACTCAATTAGTCAAATAGTAACTAACTGATTCACTCTTATCATGTTGTCTGCTTTGAGACGTTTCGGTAATGAGAACAAGCTGGTACAGCTAGAAACCCTGTTAAGGAGGTTCTTTGAATCTACCTAATCATAGATACAATATTTATACTATAAAACGAAGAACCCGAGGTTAACGCAACAGAACTTTGACGAATGATAAAACCATATTAGTATATATCTGCTGTTTATTGCTAACCCTTATAAATGCAGGATTAGTCGATGGTGGCCCGACCTCATTCCCACTGAGTCAGATTCATAACCGCATGCTCATACTCAAGACTTAAAGTTTCAAGAAATCAAGAAAGCTCGAGATCAAACAAAGATAAAGACTTCCGCTACTCTGATATTCAACATCTTCCTTAAAGACGTAAAGTGATCAAGTTAAAGAGTATCAAGAGAGATTTTTAGACAGATTTGAAGATGATATAAAGTATGAGCATGTTGGTACAAAGACACAAGATCGCAAGAAGGCGAAGTATTACAAAGATGATCAAGTGATGATGCAAGATTTATGATCTTGAAAAGATCAAGATCAAGATCACAAGCGCATGATTGGAGCAAAATGAACTAGCTAAACTATTACACGAGATCAAGGTCACAAAGAGAGATCTCTATGATCACCCCTTAGGGGGAGATTGTTAGGAATTCAGAAAGTGTTAATCATTAATGAGATCTCAACGATCGTCCCTTAGGGGAGATTGTTAGGAATTCAGTTTTAGTGAAGTAACGATCATTATCAATCTCATAAGTCTTGTAATAGTTAGATAATATTAAGCGTGCAATAGTTAGTCCTATAGGCTAGTTCGTTTGGCAAAATATTATAAAGTTCAAGACCGGCCCATGTAAGCCTACTAGAAGGCCCATGGCCGGCCTAAGGGACATATAAGAATCCCTCTCTTCACATAGAGAGGGTGTGTGAGTGTGTGTGTCTAAGGAATGTGTGTGTAGAGAGAAACTCGTCCTTTCCATATGAAATAGAAAAGTACTATCCAAACACCTCCACTAATCTATCTTTATCTCTTCTCTTCTAGTTATTATGTGATTATTGAATATTCTACAACCTTAGAACTTCATCAAACACCAGGAACATGAACGTTAATAATACTCCAAGATCTGACAGAAGAATTGGGTATGACAAACAGACTGGGCAATATGATAATCAGAGGGCAGTTAATGTTGCTGGGGCTAGGGAAAATGTAGGTGCTCGGGTAGTGCAATAGATTGGGATTCAGTGTTTCAACTGCAAAGAATTTAGGCATGTAGCAAGGGAATGTAAGAAAGCAAAATAGGCACAGGATTCAGCTTACCACAAGGAAAAGATGATGCTGTGTAAGCAAGAGGAAGATGGGATTCAACTGAGTGCAGAACAACCTGATTGAAAGGATGACACAGATGATGAACCTGAAGAACAGGAACTGGAAGCACATTACATGTACATGGCAAAGATTCAAGAGGTCATTCAAGATCCTACTGATAATTCTGGACCCATCTTTGATATTGAGCCATTCAAAAAGGTACATAACACTGATGATAACTATAATGTGTTTGCCAATGAGAGACAGCATCCTGAACAACCTGAATATGTTAATGGCACATATCTGGTGGAACAAGATGATACTAATACCACTCCTGATTCATCAGATATGAGTAATAATAGAGAAGAGGCTGACCAGGATGAACCAATGTTTTAGGAATGACGTGAATTGCTTGCTTCTTTAATTAACCAGATGAAAATTGAAATTGAAGGAAGCATGAAAACAAATAAATCTTTAGAATCATCAAACAAAGATTTACGAGAAGCAAAAAAGTTCTTAAATAATGAGTTGAAGAGGTACAAAGATTCTGATTTTGTGAAAAATGCTGAATTTAAATGTGCAAAAGCTTATGGTTTACTCGAGGAACAGAATCTCACATCTGGAAAGTCTTTTAGTGCTTATACTGAAAAAATAATCAATTTGAATCAAAAGCTTTCAGAAATGGAAAACAAGCTTTCTGCACATCAAAGAACCATTTCCACAATTTCATTTCAAAAATAGGAATAGGAAAAGTTTTTCAAAACTCATGAAGATAAAGAAATTGAAAAGGTCATCAGTTTGGAAAAACTGGTCAAAGTTTTAAATGACATTGTTTATAAAACCGGTCAATCAGTTCAAACGATGAATATGCTTAATCGTAATTGCAAAACAAGTTTTGTCAAACCTTAGTACCTCAAGAAAGCTCAAAGTGAGAATCCACATCTTTATGATATAGGATCCTATAATGATAATCTTGCCTTAATGTTTGCTCCTGAATCTGACGAAACGATTCTTCTTGCCCAAGAAAGTCAATCAAAATTAAGTGATTTAACCAAACCTTTTGATTGTAAAAATCAGAATAACGTTTACAAATTGTTTGTTCCAAAACATTCAGTGGAATTCAAAAGTGGTACTTAAATGTCAAACTCACGTGAAGACTGAGCATAATTTTTCAAAGAACTTTACAATGTCATTTCAAAATTGTATGCTCATTTCTCTAGCACCACTAAGCACTTGGGTATATTAAATACTCTTGCGTTTATCTTGGGATAACGTCCACTGCTGAATGGTTTAGCATACTAGTACTCTTACTTCGTGTGGTTTAACCAAGGCATCTTAATCCCATCTTCAATATATTTGTGTGTCATATCATTTTTTTCACTTGTGGTGTCAAATTTTTAATTATGTGGTATCCCGCATATATTATTGAAGGGGAGCAATCAGAAAAATGTTCAATAATTCATGTGAATCTATGGTATCATTTTTCTCCTCATGAAACTTTTCATGTATCAAATTTTAATCAATTGCTATCTAAAACACTAAAAGATTTTTTATTTTGATAAGGGGAGAAAATGTGATTAAAATGTGATCTAGAAGAATGTTATCTTTAAGACTCTAAGTGCACAACTTCTACTCTCATGTGCGAAACAATTTCGAATCTCGATGCACATATGTAGGGAGAGTATTTCAAAAAGTAAAACTTTCAAAGTGTCAAAAACGTCTTGATTTTTATCAAACACTTTGATTGATTTTCAATCGTTTTATGGTTTCGATCTCTATACCCAACAACTAGTTAACTCATGACGTCGATGAATTCATAAGGTGGTTAAAGTTAGGTAAGTCCTATGACAAACAGAACTGGAGGGATCTACCCATGGACATTCCACAGTTAGATTAGAAGTCCTTAGGTATGATTGAAGATGAATGAGAATAAGGGAATAATGTGTGTTGATAGAAATAATGCCCAAAAATGTTATTAATATTTTTTGACCTCTCTACGTTTTGATAATCACAAAATGTAAAAACGCTCAACGTAAAATTAAACATAAACAAGTAATTAGTCGTAAATTTTTATTTCAAAAATTTAATCACTTAAAGGTATGAATAAATAAATGCTTAATGCATTTTATGATCAAATGATATTTTATTCAACCTCAAATTTTTTATAAAATGTTACAAACATTTTTATAACTTATACAAAATATTTTTACATTTATAAGAAATGTTTTATTCAAAATTAATATTTTGAATTCAAATTTTCCACCTAAAAACGGCTATATTTAATTCAGGAAACACCTCCCATGAAAAAGACAAAAAAGGGAGCGTCCGGCCTTGGACGGCCCCCTTAGTGATAAGGGGGCCGACCTAGGAGCTAAGGGGGCCGACCAGACAAAAAGGCTCCCTACTTTGCCGATAAATAGCAGACTGTTCCCAACTGATTTTCTCACCTTTTGCACTCATTCTCTTCGGTCTAAAATCAGTTTATACATCACCTACAATCCTTTGATCATTTAATCTTAAGCATTTGTTTCCAAGTGATTCAAGCTTAAATCCTCAAGTGAAAGAGAAGAATACTTCCTACCATCAACTTACGAAGTATTATAGCTTAATTTGTGTTCTTGTAACGAAGTTACGATTGTGTCATAATTTGTAAATCATTTGTGTATATTGTGTAATTATGTGTAATAGTTAGATCGTGGTGATCATAGAAAATATAGTTAGATCGTGGTGATCATAGTGAGAATAGTTAGATCGGGTGATCGTGTTAGAGTTTAGGTGAAGTGAAGAGTTGATAGTGCAGTTAGTATTTTAGTCCTCAAAATACAAAGTGTGTGGTAGATTGGTTCTAGCTAAGATTAGAACTCGACATTTGGCTTTGTGTCAGAAATTGTTGTAAGTTACTTGTGTACGGTTTTCTCCGCCTAAAGGGAGTTTGTTGACATAGTGAAGAGAACTCTCGAGTTGGGTATTCGGGGAGTGGAGTAGGGCGAAGAGGTGCTTCGTTACCGAACCACCATAAATCCTTGTGTTGTGGTTTGATCTTTCTAAATCTTATCTTTTGTCTTGTATATTTATTTATCTTGTTGTCATTCATTTACTTAGTTAAATTATTCATATTAGGTGTACATTGAAATCACATTAAGTCGAATATAAGTTTTTACAAACAAATAATATACTAAATTAAAAAGCGGTAAACTATTCAACATCCACTTTTAGTTTTCCACAATTGGTATCAGAGTCAGGTCAAACAAGATTTTTAAAATAAATTGTATTTTAAAACTTGAATCGATCTATGGAATCGAAAAAATATTTAGAAGGGCAATCTATGCAAAGACCACCACTATTTGAAAGTGATGGATTTATTTATTAGAAAAATAGATTCGAAACTTATGTGAAATCAAAAGATCTAGATCTTTGGCATGTTATTACCGATGGTGACTTTCCTCCCGTTCAAAATAATCCCGAAACTAAAAAGTATAAAATTGTACCATTTAATAAACAAAGTGATGATCTTAAAAAGAAACTCGCTAAAAATAATGAAGCTATAATTGTAATTTATAATGATTTGCCACGTAAAGAATACAAAAGAATTTTTATGTGCAAAATCGCAAAAGAAATTTGGGATACTTTATTAATTACTCCCTCTGTCCCATTTTTATTGTCCACATTTCCTTTTTGGGATGTCCAAATTTAATTGTTCACTACTAAAAATAGATAGAGAAGTTTGATCAAGTTTACTATATTACCCTTTTTTGAAATTAGTTTTACAAAATTTATAAAAGACTTTAATTAATTAGCTAAGGGTAAAACTGTCATTCTGTCAAAAAGTAAGAAAGAGAAAGCAGTAATAAATGCACTTTTCTTAAACTGTGTGTTTTTTGTCAGGAAACAATAATTTTGGGACGGAGGGAGTACTCACCAAGGTAATAGTCAAGTCAAAGATAATAAAATAGATCTTCTTGTTCAACAATATAAACAATTTACGATTCCGAAAGAGGAACTGATAGATAATGGATTTGCTAGATTCAAAACTATTATAACTAGTCTAAAAGCACTTGATGAAGGTTTTTCTAGCAAGAATTATGTTAGGAAATTTCTTAGGGCACTTCATCCTAAATGGCGCACAAAGGTTACGGCTATTGAAGAGTCGAAGGATTTGACATCACTATCACTTGACGAGCTTATTGGAAACTTGAAAGTTTATGAAGTGATAATAAAGAAATATTTCAAAATGGTCAAAGGCAAAAGAGAACAAAGTAGGTCTCTTGCCTTGAAGGCTAAAAAGGAATCTAGTGATGAAGATAGTTCGACCTCCGATAGTGAAGACGAAGAATATGCCATGGCCGTGAGAGACTTTAATTTTTTTTTCAAAAGACGAGGAAGATTTGTAAGACAACCACGCGATGAAAGAAAGTCATCCTAAAGAAATAAAGATGACAAAAATGACAAAAGCAAAAGAAAATACTTTAGATGCGGAGATCCAAATCATCTCATCGGAGAATGCCCAAAATTATCAAGAAACTATAATCAAAGAGCCTTCATTGGAGGAACATGGAGTGATAGCGATGAAGATAAAGAAGAAAAGACTAAAGACGAAAACTGTCTTATGGCTAAAGCATCCAATGAGGTACTTTCTGAAACCGAATTTTTTAGTGATGACTTATCATCGTTAGATGAAAAAAACTTAGATAGTGAGTATAATCGATTATGCAAAGTAGGTCTAGAAGTCATGGCTAAAAATAAATCACTAAAACTAACAAAAAATCGGCTAGAAAATGAAGTACTCGAATTAAAAAATAAATTATCTAAAGTTGAAAAAGGTAAAGAAACTAGTGAAGAATGTAAAATATGTCAAGACCTTAGATATGAAAATAAAAATCTTAAGGGGGAAATCTCTAAGCTTAATCAATTTAAAAATAGTACTCACTCACTTAAGAAAATATTAAGTCTTCATAAACCATCCGAAGACAAATCGAGTCTAGGATTTAATTCGACCGAAGCATCAACAAATGAGACTAAACAAGTAAATTTTGTAAAATCACAAGAGCTTGAACCTAAGTCTATTAAAGAAAAATTAGTATAATCAAATTCAAGCCCAAAACCTAAATATATACTTATAAACAACACAAAAATTCCCATTGCAATCGAAGATGAAGTAAAAAGTTTTTATAAACCCTCCTTAAAACCCGGAGTCGGATTTACTAAACCCGAAATGAGATCAAAAAACTCCTCCTCCAAAAAGAACTAATAGCTTTTACCCTCGGTCTAAAACACCACAACCTAAAGAGAAATCAAGATAGACAAAATTACTCCAATACATTTCCCACAATGTGAAATTATTCACAACAACCAAACTATGTTCTATGGGAAATATGTCCACCATATATACATCCAAATCAAATGCAAAATATGCAAAGGATGTTTGACACTAACAATTTCGGACCCATGAGATATTGGGGACCAAATGGTTAAATTGTTACATCATTTAGGTAGATATGTTTGTGAAAATATATTTGGGAACCCGACGACTAGATTGAAGATCATACATTCTCAAATTTCATGACGGGGTAACCAAAAGAAATTGCCTTCAATCAAACCATTTTCACTAAAAGTTATTGAAGAAAATACATCATAGGCAAAGGTATGTCTTCTTTCCTAATTATTTAGGATTATGATTTATGTACTAATGTTTAATAATTATGTGAACAAACATGCTACATGGAATTATTTGCGAAAACATTATGTAACTATAAATATCCATGTGATTGTTTATATTCTAGAATTAAGTAAAAAGTGTGAAATTGTGCATGATGATCTTTCTTCTCACGTGTTTGAATTAGGAGTAGAATATCTCTTTATTTAATTGTAAATGTTCTATGTCCACAAGTAGTGAACTCACGTAGAAGAAAGAAGGTGAGTTGGTGGATAATAATTAACATAGAAGTAGGATTAGGTTTCCACTATATACTAGCGCCGATAATGCATGACTTCAATGCATCTTGGGATGAAATAATCACTTCTTTCAAGACTGTCGTCATGCCGTTCGACCTCTTACCTATGTATTAGATATATCGTCTTTTGGACCGACTTTACGAGCTGTGACTCCATTTTTACTCTTTTATTATCATCTCAAGTGGCTTCATACGCTTTCAGTCTCGGCGATTACATCGCTTATAGCGTGACTATTTAGGAGGGATGTCCGATTGGTTGCACTTGTGTCGATATTATGAGAGGTTAATTTAAAACGTCACCTAATCTTTGTTAAATCCTCTCTCGGCATGACAACTTGGTTATCTCATCTGAAATAATCAAAGTATTTCTTTTTTATTGACAAAAGGTCAATTAAACTGTCAAACCCATAATTCCGGTCAAGCATCTCTAAACCTTTTCTCGGTCTAAAAATCTCGACAACTTAAATATTTCATCCGAAATTATTTAAGTCCATTTAATTAAACGAAAAGTTAATTAATTATGTCGAGTAAATTTTCTTATAAATCTTCGACGTATTTTCTCGAGAACTAAATTATCTCAAGTAATATACTTGGTCTTTTTTATGTATCTAATAAATACTAGTAAAAAATCAAAAAACAAGAAAACTGGCGTCAGATAGGGCCCTAGAGCTAAGGGGATCGGCCGGTAATGGAGGGGCGGGCCCCATTATCAATAAAGGGGCCGGCCACTTTATTTCGCCAAACACTCCGTTCTTCAGCAAAATCCATTACCAAACACCTCATTTTGTTTTTCCCTCTTCCCCTGCTACTACTGTGACGAACACACCCACACAAAAACCTCAAAATCCAACCTCCAATCCCAAAAATCAATCTAATTTCGCAAGGGACAAACACCAACAACGTGATTAAAAACATTCATTGTAAGATTTTCCATACTCTTCTTTTTCGATTTCATCTAATTTTGTTATTAATCAAAATTGGGTATTTTTCAATTTTTGTGTCTTTTATTTTATTGTATTTAGAATTTGGAGACTACAATACACTATTATGTTTCCCATAGTGATAGGATTCAAATTTACAAACAGATTGAATCTTAATTTTTATTGGGGGTTGAAATTTTAAATATATATATTCGACTTTTTTTAGAAATTTCAAAACCAGAACGTTTTACATTATTAATTCACTCAAAAAACACGTTCTAAAATGGATCATGTATTTAATTATCAAACACACATGACTCGAATATATACTTTTTGACATATTCGGTCAAGTTTTACAAAAATAACAGGGCGTGTGTATTATTCCTAGGATCATGTCTAGAGTCGAAATGACCATCATCTATTTTGTCACGTGTATAAACATACCAACGTATATTATCATTAAGATATATAATTCTATATCTTTTGAATTATTTAATAAAATTCTAAAATAAGGAGGTGTTGGTTTAACGTCATAGGATTATGGTTATTGAGGTTAAAATGACCATTATTTCATTTTTGTTATGTTACACGTGTATGAAACTCATATTAGTCGGCGAAATATACAACTTAATGTATATCTTTCGACGCTCTTGGTCAAGTCTTTCGTTAATAAAGGGGCGTTTGGATTATTTCCTAGAATTTTAGTCTAAAATCGAAATAATCCATACTCTACTTATTAAGCGTAGAAACACTTGACGAGCTTACAACCTGATCATGGGTTTTACTGTTTCTTTCTGCTTTTTGACCCTCTTTTACTTAGCCTCAGCTATCCTTACCCAAAAAACACGAACACATTTTGGAAATGCTTAAACTAACTCAAACTCATACCATTTCTAAACCACCTTTTTACAATAAATTACATCTCATTTTTTTCCAATTCATCATTTTCTTCATTCATCATCAACCACCATTACTTCCATGGCATCCACCAAAGCTTCCACCTCCAAACCTTCCAAAAGACCAAGAATCAACATAATTCTACCAAAACAACTATTCATTGACCTTACTCATGAGGAAACCAAAACTCCTTCTCCAAATTATCAAGTCTTATCACCAAGTTCCCCAAATGCACCCTCAAAAACTCCATCCACTGTGGCCACTTCTTCATCCTCCATTGATTCTAAACTCAAATCACCAACCTCCTCCACATCACCATCAACCAATGGCTACTTGACCTCAACAATGTCTCCTCCTCCAAGAGTACCTCCACCACCTCCAACTCAAGAAAGTGGATCCATGGACATCACTCTCACTCTTTCACCAATCACTCCACTTGACATTCAATTCAATACTCCATCACCTTCATCACCTCTGGTCATCCCATTCTGTGGAACCTTCTTGAAGCACATGGAGATTCATACTTATGTTGCATTCACAATTACACTCTCATCTTTGGGTTGAGAGATGAACTCCAATACATGTTTTCTTACATCGAACACATGCTTTCACAACCACCACCACCAAATTCGCCACCACCACCATCACTTTCTCCAAACTAAACATACTCGATGTTTAGTCACTCATGTTTCAAATGATTTTCAACCAAACCTTTTGCAAGCAAGTCCTATGGCATTCTAGGAAAATTAAGACCTTTTTAGTTTTTATTTATGTATGATGTATTATTGTGCCTTAAGCATAATGTTTTCTTTTTTTAATGCATGCTAGTTGTATGATTGTGTGGTACATACAAGTCTTATGTTGAATGAATGGACTTTTATTCTATGTTTTTTTAAATATGGAATTAGTAAATTAGTTAGTTGTCTCCTATATGAGTATATTGTTAAGTTTAATTGGATAATATTTGTGATGGTTGGTTAACACAAATTTATTGTCACCATATTTAAATATTTTTCATGACATTGCTATATGTTAGAAATATTGGTCTTGTTTCTCTAACTTGGTTTTCTAGCAAAGTTTTCATAGTTCGATTCTTTGGTGCCCTCGAACGAGGGGGAGCACACATCAAGGGGGAGCGTTTATCTCGTCGATTTTACGCATATTCATCGACGAAGCCTTTTGGATTCTACAAAAGGGGGAGAAATGAAAATAAAACTCACTAAATACTTGTTTAAAAATAATTTTACATTTAATGAGTTTAGATTTTGTAATCATCAAAAAGGGGGAGATTGTTGATAGAAATAATGCCCAAAAACGTTATTAATATTTTTCGACCTCTCTACGTTTTGACACAAAATGTGAAAACGCTCAATGTAAAATTAAACATAAACAAATAATTAGTCGTAAATTTTCATTTCGAAAATTTAATCACTTAAAGGTACGAATAAATAAATGCTTAATGCATTTTATGATCAAAAGAATTTTTATTCAACCTTATATTTTTATAAAATGTTACAAACATTTTTATAACTTATACAGAATATTTTTACATTTATAAGAAATGTTTTATTCAAAATAATTTTTTGAATTCAAATTTTCCACCTAAAAACGGCTATATTTGATCCAGGAAACACCTCCCCTGAAAAAGACAAAAAGGGAGCATCTGGGCTTGAGGGGCCCCCTTAAAGGTACAGGGGCGGCCCCCTTAGTGATAAGGGGGTCGGCCTAGGAGCTATGGGGGCTGGCGAGACAAAAAGGCTCCCTGCTTTGCCTATAAATAGCAGATTATTCTCAACTGATTTTCTCACCTTTTGCACTCATTCTCTTCTGTCTAAAATCAGTTTATACATCACCTACAATCCTTTGATCATTTAATCTTAAGCATTTGTTTCCAAATGATTCAAGCTTAAATTCTCAAGTGCAAGAGAAGAATACTTCCTACCATTAAGTTATGAAGTTTTATAGCTTAGTTTGTGTTCTCGTAACGAAGTAACGATTGTGTCATAATTTATAAATCATTTGTGTATATTGTGTGTAATAGTTAGATCGTAGTGATCATAGAAAGTATAGTTAGATCGTGGTGATCATAGTGAGAATAGTTAGATCGGGGTGATCGTGTTAGAGTTTAGGTGAAGTGAAGATTTGATAGTGCAGTTAGTATTTTAGTTCTCAAAATACAAAGTGCGTGGTAGATTGGTTCTAGCTAATATTAGAACTCGACATTTGGCTTTGTGTCAGAAATTAGTGTAAGTTACTTGTGTACGGTTTTCTCTGCCTAAAAGGAGTTTGTTAACATAGTGAAGAGAACTCTCGAGTTGGGTACTCGGGGAGTGGAGTAGGGCGAAGAGGTGCTTCATTATCGAACCACTATAAATCCTGGTGTTGTGGTTTGATCTTTTTAACTCTTATCTTTTGTCTTGCATATTTATTCATATTGGGTGTACATTGAAATCACATAAAGTCGAATCTAAGTTTTTACAAATAAATATTACCCTAAACTAAAAAGCGGTAAACTATTTAACCCCCTACCCCTTTTAGTTTTCCACAATGTGGACAAAACATGAGTTATCACCGAAGCAATCATAACATGGTAGTAGTAATGACGTCTTGGTAAACATTGAAGGGGTTAAAGAATGAAAAAAATGTATGGATAAAGGGTGAAAAGAAAGATGCCCTCCACATAATTTAGGCAGAAACCAGGTCAATACATAATAAATCAGAATCACAAAGATGATTTTTGATATTGAAGATAAACATCATGTACCCAGTAATGCCATGCACAACCCTTCCCAACCATTCGAGTTTCTCTCAAAAGAGACTTGTCTCATTTGTCACGGAGATACACACGTTATCTATTGACATGTCACTCCGATATTGTTGATATTCAATAGGTGGCAGTCAGCTCCAGCCTCCGACTACTAAAACCAAAGTGCACAAATCGAGTCTAGAGCCAAAAGAGATCAATATAAATCTCATTAGGACACATTCCATGTAAAATACTTGTTGTTCATCAATGTTTAACAAGTGGTAACAAAGAGTCCTATGCAATCCTTGTGATCTTGCCGGAACATTCAAAGTGATGTTATTTAGTATTCACAGTGACGAATGGAAATCCTTCCAGTGTTAACATCAAACAGGACTGCGGTAGGTGACTTGCAAGATTCTATATGAATCAATCTTGTGTCAACTTGTTAGACTATCATATCACATCCATACACACGAAAATAAAGAAAAAACTAGCGAGAGAAAGAGGGTTTTAGAGAGAGAAAGTAAAAGAAAGAAAATGGGAGGCTTCACTATGAGAAAATGAGAACCAACACCCTCCTAACAAGCTAGGAGGGTATTATTTATAGTACAAAGAGGATGGACCCTTGTTTGGGTCGTTTTGGCCTTAATGGGCTGAGTCTATGTAAACTAATGGGCTTTAGCCCGTAACTTAGGCCCAATTAGATTTAATCAATTCTCGTAAACTATGTTTTCCTATACAAGGCTTGAGAATATATAATGACCATCACTTTACTAAAAACGAGGCTAACACAACTGGATATCAATTTTGGTCCAGTAAATGAATTGACGACTTAATCAGTAAGATAGTAACTAATTGGTTCACTCTTATCATGTTGTCTGCTTTGAGACGTTCTGGTAATGAGAACAAGCTAGTACAGCTGGAAACCCTCTCAAGGAGGTTCTTCTAAATTAAATCTACCTAATCACAGGTACAATATTCATACTGTAAAACGGTCCTCACGGAACCGGAGGTTAACGTTACCGACTTTGACGAATGACAAAGATATGATTCGTCCATATCTGTTGTTTATCACTAACACTAATATGCAGGTTTAGACGATGGCGTAACTATCTCATTCCAGAGGTGTCATATTCATAACCACATGCTCATACTCAAATTTGAAAAGTCATACATTCAGCATCAAGACTATTACTATTAAATAAAGTGTATACGGTCAGAAAGCTCAAGTTTATGTCATATTCAGCAACTCTGATCATCAAGAATAAGATCATGAAAGTCAAACAAAGAATCGATTTCTGGAGAATTGTTAGCCTTAGAAACATTCTACAGGGAGATTGTTAGCCTTGATGAATTAGAGGAGATTACAAGCTTTCAAGATAAGTATGAGCATGTCGGTCAAAAGCACAAGATGAATAAGAAAGTCAAATCAAGATGATTCAAGACAAGGAGGTGATGCAAGATTAAATATCTCAAGAACTCAAAGTCAAAAGACGAAGACTCAAGATCAAGATCATGAAGCATGAATGAACAAGCACATTACAAACAAGAAAAGACGAAGACTCAAGACCGAAGAAGGCAAAGCTCAAAGTCAAATAAAGATAACATCTACATTGGGGGAGATTGTTAGCCTTAGAAATATTAAAGTCAAACAAGAATGCAATCGGTCATCTTAGTCAATATAAGTCTTAGTTTGTAATAGGTTAGTCGAGTTTTACGGGCTTGGACTGTAATCTAATATTGTCTATGTTTTGGGCTTTAAGCCCATTCAAATGCCAAGCCCGATCCATTAAGATTAGCCCAAATGCCTTGTTTAAGGCCCGGACTATAAAAGCCCCTCTCCACACATAGAGAGGGTGTGTGTTGGTCATTTGTGTGTGTGTTTTACATGTGAAAGATCCTCCACCATCTTTTCTTCTCTCTAATATTCTTTCTAGTTCTCCATCTTATTATTCTAGCTTATTAAAATCGTGTATGTGCTTATTGTGTTGTGATATGGGTTAAGTTCGTGGACAACAATTTGCATCATAAGTTCCATGAGAGTGAGTTTAATCACGCTTATCTCCTCCGGAGGTTCCGAAATAGACTATACCTCATCATGTCCCCTAGTCTAGTATTAATCACGTGTTCTTCCAGCCTTCTTTAGGCTTTGCCAAGTTAAGCTCTTTCCTCATAGGTATCACTACTTTCTTCCGTCTTTTTTGTAATTTTTCTTCATATTAAAGTGGCTAAGAAAGACATGCAAAAATACACCTCTAGACTAAAGCAATCCGAACTAGATGAGTTTATAGACACGTATAGTATCCCTAGGGAACTTAACTCCCTCCTTCCTCCTTGTGGTGCTCTTATGACCGCACTTCCAAATGATGATATATCATCGGATGTTCGAATTCTTCGATGTTAGGATTTTGTTTTATACCTTCCTTTTGTCTGTCATTAAGTACTTTAAAGTTCACTTCTCTCAACTTGATCCCTTAGACTCAAACAAGTTAGTTACTTTTAAGGTTCAGTGTCGGCTGTTGCAAATACAACCGACGATGACTCTTTTTTGGGGTTTTTTAAACCCTTTGTAAACAAGATCATTGGTTCTCCTTTGCTAAGCATCGTGCACCAACGAAGGTCTGAACGGATGATTACAGGTCATGTATGAAAGGGTAGGAAAATGGGTTCTTTTATGTTGATCGGAGGGCTATCCCATACTCTATGCCTTTG